>CAUYQS010069257.1:0-187942 GCA_963574585.1 Otolemur crassicaudatus | reverse complement strand
TTACAGAGGAACTAGTACCTATACTAGTTAACCTTTTCCAAAATTTAGAAAAAGACAGAATAGTACCCAACACATTCTATGAAGCAAACACCTTGATACCCAAACCAGGAAAAGATCCAACAAAAAAATAAAATTATAGACCAATATCACTAATGAATATTGATGAGAAAATATTCAACAAAATCCTAACCAACAGAATCCAGCAACACATCAAACAAATTATGCACCACAACCAAGTGGGTTTTATCCCAGGATCTCAAGAATGGTTCAACATACGTAAATCAATAAATATGATTCATCACAAAACAAATTAAAAAACAAAGACCATATGATTCCCTCAATTGATGTAGAAAAAGCGTTTGATAATATCCAGCATCCCTTCATGATCAGAACACTTAAGAAAATTGGTATAGAAGGGACATTTCTTAAACTGATTGAGGCCATCTACAGCAAACCCACAGCCAATATTGTATTGAATGGAGTTAAGTTGAAATCATTTCCACTCAGATCAGGAACGAGGCAAGTTTGCCCATTGTCTCCATTGCTCTTTAACATTGTAATGGAAGCTTTAGCCATTGCAATCCGGGAAGAAAAAGTGTTCAGGGTATCCATATAGGGTCAGAAGAGATTAAACTTTCACTCTTTGTAGATGATATAATTGTATATCTGGAAGATACCTGGAACTCTACTACTAAACTCTTAGAAGTGATCAAGTAATACAGCAGTGTCTCAGGTTACAAAATCGACACTCATAAATCCATAACCTTTATATATACCAACTGCAGCCAAGCTGAAAAAACACTCATGGATTCTATTCTGGTCACAGTAGTGCCACAGAAGATGGAGTTTACCTAACAAAGAATGTGAAAAATCTCTACAAAGAGAACTATGAAACTCTAAGAAAAAAAAATAGCTGAAAATGTTAACAAATGGAAAAACATACCATGCTCATGGCTGGGAAGAATCAACATTGTTAAAATGTCCATACCACCCAAAGCAATGTATAATTTTAATGCAATTCCCAATAAATCTCCACTGTCATACTTTAAAGATCTTGAAAAAATTATACTTCATTTTATACGGAATCAGAAAAAAAACTCTTGAACAGCAAAGACATTATTCAGAAATAAAAACAAAGCAGGAGGAGTCATGTTACCAGACCTCAGGCTATACTATAAATCGATAGTGATCAAAACAGCACGGTACTGGCACAAAAACAGACAGGTAGATGAATGGAACAGAATTGAGAGCCAAGAGATGAATCCAGCTACCTACCATTACCTGATGTTTGACAAGCCAATTGAACCATTGAGTGGGGAAAAGATTCCCTATTTAACAAATGGTGCTGGGCGAACTGGCTGGCTACCTGTAGAAGACTAAAACTAGACCCACACCTTTCACCATTAACTAAGATAGACTTTCAATGGATTAAAGATTTAAATTTAAGACATGAAACAATAAAAATACTGGAAGAAAGTATAGGGAAAACACTTGAATAAATTGGCCTAGTAGAAAATTTTATGAAGAGGACCCCCCCCCCCAGCAATTGAAGCAACATCAAAAATATACTACTGGGACCTCATCAAATTAAAAAACTTCTGCACAGCCAAAAGCACAATAAGTAAAGTACGTAGACAGCCCTCAGAATGGGAGAAGATATTTGCTGGTTATGTTTAAGAAACAGAATCCATAGAGAACTCAAACATATTAGCAAGAACAAAACAAGTGATTCCATCTCAGTGTGGGCAAGGGACTTGAAAAGAAATTTCTCTAAAGAAGATAAGCACATGGCCTACAGATGTATGAATAAATGCTCACCATCTCTACTCATCAGAGAAATGCAAATCAATACTACTTTGAGATATCACTTAACTCCAGTAAGATTAGCCCATGTCACAAAATCCCCAAACCAGAGATGGTGCGGATATGGAGAAAAGGGAACACTTCTACACTGCTGGTGGGAATGCAAACTAATTCATTCCTTTTGGAAAGTCATCTGGTGAACACTTAGAGAACTAAAAATAGACCTGCCATTTGATCCTACAATTCTACTAGATATATACCCAGAAGACCAAAAATCACACTACAACAAAGATATTTGTACCAGAATGTTTATTGCAGCCCAATTCATAATTCTAGGTCATGAAAGAAGCCCAAATGCCCATCGACCCATGAATGGATCAATAAATTGTGGTATTGTACAACATGGAATATTATGCAGCCCTAAAGAAAGATGGAGACTTTACCACCTTCGTGTTTACATGGATGGGGCTGGAAAATGTTCTTCTTCACGAAGTATCTCAAGAATGGAAGAAAACGTATCCAATGTACACAGCCCTATTTTGATACTAATTTATAGCTTTCATAGGAAAGCTATAATCTAATTATAGTCTTAGAATATGGGGAGGGAGGGGGGAGGAGAGGGGGGTGCATGGGTGGAGGGAGGGTGATTGGTGGGGTCACCTCTATGGTTTATCTTACAAGGGTATAAGTGAATCTTTCTAAAAGCAGAGTATGAATATCTTAACTCAACAACTAAGAAAATGACATGAAGGCTATGTTTACCAGTTTGATGAGAGTATTTCAAATTGTATATGAAAACACCACACTGTACCCCATGATTGCATTAATGTATACAGCTATGATTTAATAAATAAATAAATAAATAAATAAATAAAATCTGCCTCTGGTGTTTACCAGAAGTATAACTGGTGAAGATTACTTAACCTCTCTAAGCCTGAATTTACTCTTGTGTAAAATAGAAACAATGTTTGAATAGTGTGGTTCTAAGTGTTAAATATAATAATAAGTGGGAATGATAAATATAATATTAAAAAACTGAAATCAAATAAAAATATCAGCCACTATAACAACTATTATAATAATACAATTACAAAAAAGAAAGAAAAATAGGAGATTCAAGATTAAATAAATAGGTCAGTTTCACACATATAGTTAATTGCCAATCCAGGATCTAAACCCATTTTTTGTTGTTATTTCAAATGCAGTTTGTTTGTTTGTTTGCTTTTTACTACATTATGCAGAGTAATTTCTATTAGGACAGAAAATATTCCAAGGAAAACAGTACAATACCAAAATGACTTAATAAACCCTTTCTTATATGATTAAACAGAGAAGAAAGCTCTCTGAAATTTGCAACTAAGAATAATTGATCTTCAAATGGGATAAATTTAAACTATCATCTTTATCTATTAAAAAAACTGAAAATGGAAACAATCCAAAGATTACACCCTTAATACACACACACATACACACACACACACACGGAAACACTTCCAAAACAACAAACAAAAGTGTGCATACAGAAATTACACTTCACCATGACATGTGGCTCTAATTAAGAAATAGAGTCCCCATGTCTCAGTAAGGAAGGCATAATATGTTTATCTATTTATTCATCAATACATCATCCATATATTCATGCATGTAGTCAACCCATATCAAGTAATACTATACACCTGTCAGTATTCCATGTGCTGGGAATAAAGAATTGGAGCAGGCATATAGAGTTATTGCTTTCACAAGTGCCTATTCTGAGAAATAGATAATATAGAGGAAAGGTATAAATCACAATGGAATGTCATGTACTTTTAAGTACTATACAGAAAAATAAGTTGAGCTAAAGAAATGGAAAATGAGAGGAAGGGACAAGCTGCATTATTTATTGTGTTTAAGAAAGGTATTTTTGAGGAATTTGATCCTATTTGTGACATTTGTTCCAATACTCAAGACAGTGGATGACTGATCTAGCTCTACTGGGTGACATTTGTTTCAGTCAAATAAAATAAGCACCAAGGACATAAGATGGCAATAAAACTGGCATTTAGTGAGAATATTAAAAAAGCCAACATAACATGGATCAGATTGGACAAACAAGAGATGATAAGAAATACATTTCAAATGGTAAAGGCCAATTAATATAGAGTGTTCCAAATGACTGTTCTTTATATCCCCGATGTAATGGCAAACCAGAAATAGAATTTTTTCAGAAGCCATGTGGTGAAGAGAGTTATGAGAACAGACTGGAAACAGTGATTCCATTTAGAAAATTATTTTAGTAGTGCAGGCCAGGAATGATATTAGCCTGCAATGGGATGGTGATGATGGAAGAGGGAAAGCTCAGATTAAGGGAATATGTCAAGAAACTGTCAAAAGGATTTTTTTTTTACATAAAGTAAAGGTAGAATGTAAGGGGGGAAAAAAGGGAAAATCTAAATACGACACACAGGGTTTCTATTCTGACCGCTAGGGTGAATGATGATGCCATTTACTGAGAAGTAGAACATAGGACAGGGAGGGTGTTAGACAAGGTAAATTGAGATCTACTGGGAGCACATCAACCCAGTTTTACATGATGTGTGAATCTATCCAGGACACATACATGAATAGATTTCCCATCTGCAAAACAGCAGTAATTATGCCTGTAAAGATAAAAGGGAAATAACTTACATTTAAATATTTTGTGTATGTTTAAAAAAATAGTATAAGCTTAAGTTCATTAATTAAAGTCCCTGTGTTAAACTAAAATTCCCTATAAAGTTCGGGAACTTAGTCTTTACCAGAATATTGGAGTAACTACCTGATTTTTGCAGCAAAACACATATAGCTATGAAGTGAATGCCTAAGAAAGAAGAGTTATTGAGGGTTTTCTCCATTCCCAAAGACAATTGTAAAAGGCAAAAATTATATGATTTTCACTCATCACTACCATAAAAAATAATGAATAAGGATTAGCAAGTTAAATTAAAAACACCATTTCTCCTCTAGACATGCTGCCCATATTGATCTGATAACTTTGATCTTGTATTTAAGCCCACAGTTTCTGAAATCACTGTTTTGACAACATTAACTCCTTTCCACTTCTGAGTTTTTTGAAAAATGCATACACTTAAAGCTAATATCCCCAATGATCTCTTATGCTCGGTTTCAAGGAGAAATAAAGCTGAATTCAAACTTCAGAGTACAATATACTTTTATAAGATATGATTGGGACATTCAAGATTGCCAGTGCCAACCCAGATGTCCTGCAGAGAATTTTCTGCTTAAATCCTTTGAAGAATGCTGACTTAGGTTGTCTTAGCTGTCAACAAAGGTACACATGGAGAAAGTCATTGAAGAACTTGTCAATTTTATTGACAGGACTAATTCCATCCACTAGAGAGCAACAAAATACTTTAATCACACCAGAGAAACCTGAAACCAATATACAAAGCTTATTAAAATTTAATTTAGTCTTACTAAATTGTTAAACAAGTAGGTAAAACCTAACTGCTATTTTCTTTGAATTTGATTAAAAGCAAAGTCATGTCCATTAGTAATTTTTCTTTCTAAATTCCAGATTGCATCAAATACACAGACGTTGCTGTTTTGTTCTTCTTCTGCCTCTTTTTAGAACTCTCATTTTGCAGTCTGACTAACTTTATAATAGACGGGATTCATGTAAAATGCTGCTTCACAGGTGCCTGCTTCCTACAAGGCAGGTATGTTGCCACCATACCTATTAGTTTTGTTTTGAGACTTTTAGATACTATTATATACAAATTTCTCTTGTTACTCTCAATTATCCAAAATCATTGTAACCAGTTTAGTTTCTGGTTTCCTCTTTAAGAATAAGTTATCCTTTGGTGTGAAATGTGAAGACAAAGTGGCCACAAATTTAATCTTTGTGTCAAGTGTGTCCTTTTCCACTGAATATTTGAAATGTTTTATAGGCTAGATGAAATTGGTAATTTGGTAATGAATGACATCCCACTTATTATGAAACTGTATCCATCATTCAAGCAGAACACATTACTTACAATATCAATGTCTTGCCCAATTACTGGCATTTTCAGAAATGTCTAGAGAAGGAAAAGTTTAAAAGCGGAGAAATATGACACATCTTATATATAGAAATAATTATGCAAATTCTAAACATTATATAAAATGTCAATACTGCCAGTCTGCCTCATCCTCATGTCCATCCCCCTCTGAACATCTTTATTAGTTCCAGTGATTTGCTGTAGACGCAGATACATTTTATGGGCATGGCCAGCTTCTAGGCATTCTCCAGCTCACCATGCATTCTGCAGATTAGATACCACTTTATTGACTTGTAAAGCCTGCCAGACTTCCAAACCTCTCTTTGATTTATAATGTACATCTTCATAATTAATCTCTAAGCATATCAGCAAATCAGCCCTACACCCTCCAGATAGCTGTAGTTGAAAATTCTGTTAGTTCCTTCTCTCGTGCCAAGTCAAATTTTATTCCCTCTTCTCACTCCATTCAGTTGCAAAATTTAGCTAGTTATATCCTTGGCTCTTGATCTTCCTGTTCACTGCAGAGTTAAGCCCAGTGTTAATAAATATCCCAGATTTATAGAGAATTATCCAAACAATGAATTACCCTATCTTATAATATAGTCCTTGCCTATCTTCCCTGGTGCTCCAATTTAAAGGATTCTATTTTGACTCTATCTCTCCCTCCACATACCTCCGTTTTCTGCATAGATTTTGGCACTGAGTACCTCTGTGGTGTGACTGAACTGTTACATATACACTGTTCAGTTTCTCTTTGTTGTGCCAGGGCCCCCATGCCTCTATCAAGGCTAGAATCATTGTTAATGTTATTCATATGTCCTCTTGTCCTACAAACTGATCAGGGATATTGAAAACTAATTTCACGTTCATATACCTATCCCTGGGCTATACTTTTCAACACCCAACCTGGATCCTATATCCTAATAGATAACTTGAGTTTTCTAGCGCTTAGATTCATTGAGGCCACCTTTGATGAACTCCCCTTGGGAAGTTATGCACTGAAACCAGTGCCTACTCTACCTGCCAAAGCAATTTTGGAACTCATTTTTCTGGAATGGCCATCAGAGCTGCTGCTGTGTGAAGTCTAACAATTAAGTTTGCAAACTCATCCTAGAAAAAGTGCTACATGACTCATTGCTAAATACCATGATGGTCACCAGATGGCCAAGGGGACTACTTCAGAGGTGACCATAGTGATATTCAGCAATGAAGTACATAGTGCTTTTTCTAGAATAAGTTCATGAACTTAATTGTCCAACCTTGTATATTGAATGCACTCCAGTAATTTTAACAACCAAGCAAAACAAAGAAACTGGCAAAGTCAAATATATTCACAGTTACATCAAATTGACCTTTAGGATATTATTTTAAATTGTGAGTCTTATGATTTAAGGGTTTCAAAGACTTAAATTGGCTGGGTGGAGTGGCTCATGCCTATAATCTTAGCACTCTGGGAGGCTGAGGCATGTGGATTGCTTGAGTTCAGGAGTTCAAGACCAGCCTGAGCAACAGCAAGTTATCATCTTTACTACAAATAGAAAAATCTAGCTGAGCATTGTGGCAGGCACCTGTAGTCCCAGCTACTTAGGAGGCTGAATCAGAAGGATTGCTTGAGCCCAGGAATTGGAGGCTGCAGTGAGTTATGATGACATCACTGCTCTATATCCATAATGGCAGAGGAAAAACCATTCTCAGAAAAAGAAAAGAGGGAGAGAAGGAGAGAGAGAGATATTGAATAAAATAATTTTTACTTTTACATTATCCAAAAATTACCTGGTGGCAGCAAAATTGGAAATGGGAAAATCTCTATGATCTTTGAAAAGAAAAGAAGATTCTGATGTGTCAAAGTATTACCCCACATTTATTTTCATACTTCATCAGCAACATTCCCACTATCACCATAAAAGGCATTAAGGACAAAAGTCAAGTGATAAAATTCTGAATATTTTTTTCTTTTTCTTTAAAGAAAATGTTTATATGCTCAGTCAGACCTTGGCAATACCAGAGGAAGACCTTATGAAGTAAGGTGTCTCTGTGTTGTATAGTGAACTGAGAGCTCCAGACTGGTCACCTGCCCAGGATACTGTTATGTGGGGAATAAGTGAAAGCTGATGGGATGGAAATCCCACAGTTTCTACGAATGCTTTAGCACCAGAAATTCTTGTGACTATCAGGCGAAAGAGAAGAACTGAAAAATTTTATCAGTTTAAATGTTCATACAAACTTCAATGTTAAAAGATCCTTTATACGTTTGTTCTGCAAAATTCTAAGAAATGAAAATATGAAGGAAAAATATTAATTACACTTAAGTATTATTTGAGTGTAAAAGTCACTTAGCATTTCTTACTGTTTCTTGAAAAACACACAAACCTTCATGATAAAATACAGAGAACGGAGACTTAAAAAGAAAAAAGTCTAGGTAGAAAAACCTATTATAGAATAATTTTAAATAAGCACAGATACCATGCAATTGTAGCAATAAGATTTAATAAATTAATAAATATTTGTCAGAGACAAAAATAAAAATATTTTAAAGCCTGATCCAGCAAAAGTTACAACATCAAAACTTGAGAAGTGTAAGAAATCCAAGAATTTTGTGGTTCATTTAACAAAATTGGTCAATTTTATTTAATATGGACAATTTAAAAAATAACTGTTTAAAAGCTTATGATTTTCCAAATGTCTTTTCTTCATTTTAAATGTTAATTTTAAGCAACATCCTTCTTATAGTGAAGAAATGGTAATCAGAACTTTACTACTTTCCCAATTTCTATCCTTTTTAAAAAATCAAATAAGAATTTGGAGCTCATTTAAACAAAATTATTCACTAAAGGGAAAGTCTAAAGACTCTGCAAAAACCAAATCAAACCAAAACAAAAACCCTGTTGGAACTGATAAATAAATTCAGTTAGAGAATGTTGGAGGACCAATCAATATCCAAAATGAACTCAACTGAAATTGGTAGTTCTTCAGTGCACTCGCAACAAACTATCTTAATCCTCTTAATCCAGGGGGTAATACCACTTACAGTAGACAAATAAATAAATGAATTAAATAAAATACTTAGGAATTAGTTTAACCAAAGAGATAAAAGTCAGTGCACACAGAAAACCACAAAACACTGATGAAAGAAACTGAAGATGAAACCAAATGGAAAACACCCAAGATCATGGATTAGAAGAACTTATATTGTTAGAATGTCCATAACACTCAAAATGATCTATAGTTCAATGTAATCCTTATCACAAACACAAAGATAATTAAATCAACATATCAAATGGCGATCTATACTCCTATCTTTACTGTAACATTATTCACAATAGCCAAGATATTAAATCAATCTGTCTATCAATGGATGAATGGATAAAGCAAATATAAGGTACCATTCAACCTTTAAAAAGAAGGAAATCTTGTCATTCACAACAATGTGAATCAACGTGTAGGATATTATGTTAAGCAAAATAAAGCAGGCACAGAAAGACAAATTCACAAAATAACACGTGTGGAATTGAAAAAAAGTCAAACTCACAGAAATAGAGAGTAGAACAGTGGGCATAAGGATATGGAGTTTGAGGAGGTGTTGATCAAAGAACACAAATTTTACTGGGGACAAATTCAAGAGATGCAATTGTACATCGTAGTGAATGTAATTATAACAGTGTATCCTATATTTAAAAACTGCTGAAAGAGTAGATTTTAGTTTTTCTCACTTCAGAATAAATGATAAGTACTTGAGGTTATGGGTATGCCAATTAGCTTGATTGAACAATTCCATACTGTATACATATTTCAGAACATCATGTTGTATATGAGAGAGATATACAATTTTTATGTGTCAACTGAAAATAAATTATTAAAAGAATGATAGCTATTTACCTATCAATTTAGCTTACTAACCATGCTTTTAATCCCTTTGAAAGCATTGCCTGGTGTCTGAAGTGATGTTCAGTGAAGTGTTTAAATACACCACTGGGCATAAACTGGATTATACCAGTTCATGTCAGCTAATTACTAACTTTTCTGACACTAGGTAAGATTTTGTTAAACTATTGGATGCTAGAAATGGGCTATGCCAGAAATACTTATACCACAGAAATTTTTGAATGCCATTAATTTGAGGTTTTTTGTTTTCTTTTGTTTTGTTTTGCTTTGCTTTAATTTTACTGAGAGCCAGTTTGCTAAAATTCCCTAAGAGAGGAAGCACAGTTATTTGTTAATTATTAATTTGAGCTCATTTCTTCTGAATGTCTATTTTAATGTCGACAAAAGCAGAAAAAGCATTATATTTTAAAAGAACAAATACAAATAGCATTTTCAATTTTTTGTGAAATCCTTGTTTTTTGATCCCTCAAAACAAGGTTTTTTCCTCACATAAATGATAGCATTAGCATAGTTTGAGGAGAGAATTTCATCTTGTTTATTTGAAGTATTTCATGTTCTATAATTTCCAGATTTCCTACAGGAAGAGGGTATTTCCAATATCTAGAAAATCCAAGTAAAATATAATTTTCAATAAATTTCTCATATTTCAGAACCTGAAAGAAAGAGAAAAATCTTTCAAAAGACTAGAGAAAACTCACGTGTTGGTAGTGGAGAGAGATTTACTTTAATTCCTGAGATGTCTAATTTAATTTTATTAAATGATAATACTAATATATTTTGCATGTTATTCTGCCTTAACAATACCAATATTCAATGTTTCAACTTGTCCTTATCAGACATAGCAAAATTCTTTAGTATTGATGGTCTCTACCTGTTTTCCTTTTTTTCAATTCTAATTCCTTTCTTCATTCCAAATAGAAGTGCTTGTTTATAATATTTCCAAAACGTGAACAAATAAAGTTATATACACTGAGATACTAAAGCTGTTTGTTCTTTGTTATCTGTCTTTAGAAATTGAATGATTTTTTTGCGTTCCAATCAATACATATTTTCTATGAAGGCCTTTCAAGATACTGGATTCAGTGTTCTTAAATGTAATACTATATGAATACAATAAATAATACACTAGGATTTAGTGAAAAAAAAATATAATTAGGGATTGATTGATTGCTACCCTGACTAAAATTACAAAGTATCTTGGATAGTTTGATAGAACTTCACATATTCCTACCTTCTAGATTTCCTCTGAAGAACTTGAATTTTCAGGTTCAAGACCTGAACTTGACAAGAGTTTACAGGGAAAATATCAAAAATTTACCACAATAATCCTGCACAAAGAATGTATAAAGCCATCAAATGAACTTGATTTTGTAATCACAGTCTGCAAGGTATCCCAGTCCTTCCCACAGCAGCCAGTCTCCTTCCCAAAGAAAATGGCACACAGCTAAGACTGGGTCTGTATTCTCTCTAGTCATTATGAAGGTGTTCTGAGAAGAAGAAGATCAATTGTAAATGATGACTTCTTGAACCTCTAGGCAGTTAGACCCACTCTAAATTTATTAAAGTTTATAGATTTCAACTTATAGATTTATTTGTTATTTTTGTATTTCTTTACTGAAAACACATTTTCTCTCATGACGTGGGCCTGCTCTATGGTTTAACACTTGTGCTGATTGTATCTTTTCTCGCTGGTGAAGCTTAAGGCACTCTCTACTGTGTTCCGTCTCCATCTAGTCCGTTACCCTTCCTGACATCCCAGACCCATCCCAGTTGATAGTACATCAAATCCTGCTTTTCTTTTTCTCCTTTTAAGACCATTTTTCTATGAAGTTGGCTTCACTGAGTCTGACAATCTGAATATATTTTATATATTGGGTGTAAAGCTGAAGACTGCCAAAATGAGAGAGAAAAAAAATAAAACCTGGAGATCAATCTTATTAATTCATACCACACACTTGCTTCACTCAGAAGTGTTTCCTGATCATTATATTTCCATATTGAATATGTCAATCTAGGTCCTCACCAGACCTTGCCATATCTATTAGTGCTGCCATTGTTGTAAGAACTTAAACTAGTTCTTAAACTAGGCCTTAATTGGTTCAAACTGGTAGAAAGTTATAGAAAATCTATAAGCTGAAACAAGTGGACATTCATCAGTATTTTAAAAAAAATCTCATTATCAGGGATCATTTAATGTATGTCATGTGTACTGAAAGTGACGTTATTGATCTACTGTTTGTCATTTGTCTTTGAGAACTAAACATGGGCTAAACTAAGACAGATTTTAATAGTGGCAATTATCTTTGTTATTATTAACAAGAACAATCCAGCACTGGTCTCTTCCCAAGAGGATCAATCTAATTTTGCACGCTCTTTCCTATATACCTGATACAGTCCTGCAGAGGACTTTAAGTGCACTTGAACTTGTCCATCAGAGAAAGGTATCATTTAGTAACCACTGTAATGTAACCTTCTCCTTCTTTGTTCCTCTGGCTTTTTTTGCTCCATGACTTGTGGAATTTATTAGATGCATTTCACTGTTGCCATGGCTATGAAGATCCTCACAAAGTTTGAACACCAGAGCGTTCAGAGACATCCTTAAACACATGGACGGATTATTTGTTTTTAATACCATTATGTTTTATTTTGTCATGTGGGAAGCTGGTGCCACTTGTGTATCTGGACCGCACAGAGTCATTCACAAATAAAAACCCTTGAGATTCTGCCTGCTGAACATCTCTTGGTGGGACCCAGATACCACCACTAGTGGCAGGTTAGACAGAGAAAATCCTATACTTTTTCATTCCCCTCCCTGTGTATTCTGCTGCTTCTATTCTCAATAATCTCTGATCTCCTGTTCTCCATGCAAATAAACTCATAAGATGCGAATGCCTGATGTCTTCTGCACACTGCCGAGTAGTAACCTCTCAATCTTTTCAGTGTCAGTTAGGAATACTTTCTGCACCTTTGCTGCAGTTGAGTGCATCATAACCACTGAGATGTTTGTTCAGCATTCTATTGCCATCCCTTCTTTTCTGCTCCAGCCTTGTATCAGGCTCGCCACTCCTGTAGTTATCAGATATTTGGGGGGAGATTGAGGGGCAACTGGTCATTCTGATAACCCCTGGTTTGCTCTCTGCTTAATTATAAATCCAAACCCCTCTACGCAAGCCTGTAGCACCACCACTGCCCACCCAATTCACCTCAATTGTCCTTATTCAACATCAAGAAAATCTCACTGGGCACACCCCACGTGGTGTGGCTGGGGGTCTATAAGCATTTGGAACTCTAAGAATCTCCGAGTGGGGCATAAAAATCATAGCCAAAACTTCTCAGGAAACAGAAGGCTAATTTTAAAAATTAGAAACAATGCTACTATTTTTCCAAAATTCTCAGGTGGATTTTTCAACCCTTAGAGGTTAGTCTTAGAGCAAGAATGGCTTGAGGTTGTGTTCCAGTCTCAGGAATTGCCCTGGCTCAGTAGGAAATTATTTTCGTATGTTATCCAGTTTGTAAAAAATAAATACTTTAATAACTTTAATATAGCAAATACAGTGTTATTACTGACAACAAGTGTACAAATCAAAGATCTCGTGAGAGCTATTTTTCTGCACACAAAGGAAAAACAAATCTGTGAAATGGACATTTCTTTGAATAGAATTTTCCATTTATTTGGAGGAAAAATACTGATTTCTGTGAAGGCATATTCCATATTTGGTCTCAAAGGTTTATAAATGAAAATCAATCATACGTAAGAAATTGAATTTTTTCATACAGCTGCTAGGTGAGATTCATACTTTATAAAAGTAAATGGAGTCCTGTCTTGAGATAATGAAAATACAGTTGGCAATAAAAATTGAAATATTCCCTATAGATCTTCTTTCCCACTTGATCTTATATCATGTAATTATTTTTGGAAAACTTGAAGTAGTGATTATTTTAATGCCATAAAAAGAATAAAGGGGAGAGCAACAACTCCCAGTTAAGATTAAAAGAGTAAAATTATAAAAATATAAAGAATCTGCAGGCCCTGCCAGCTCAGTATTGTATTTTGAGAAGCAAGTACTGCAACTTTTTCTTTCAAATATCAGCAATTATCTGTAGCTCCCACGTACAGTTGGCTTTCAAGTATTTGTTTTTGTTTTTTCCTACTTTTGGTTTGCTTAGCCTGGAACTTTCCATATAATCATAATACAGAGACTCTGGTCTTGAACATCTCTCTCCTTCTATCTTCTTTAAAACTGAAAATATGTATATGTTTTCACAATTATCTTTCTGACCACCTCTGTGTGTCTTTCGCTAGTTCCTATTCTTCCCCTCACACATGTGGAGCTGTCCAAAGGTCCAGTCATCAACTCTCTGCAATCTTTTATTCATGTTCATACCATCATAAATTTTGTGTGTTTGTATCATCCTTCATCTTCAATCACTCAATTTACCTGAATTTCTCTTGAATGTCATCATGTCTTTGGACTTGTTACTAGTTGACTATTTCTTTCTAAAGAAACTTTCCGTGTCCCCTTCTGTTATAAAACAAGGGCAGTGTGTATACTGTGCCATGTGACACATTCACAATATATTGTAATCATTTGGTTGCAAAGCCTTGAATGTGAAGAAGTTGCCTAAGTATGTCATCTGTAATCTGCTAACTGGCCACTCAGACATATATACAAAAGGATAAAAACACCTAAAAGTGTCATCCTATGTCAACATCAGAGACTTAGTATATATGAAGAGCTGAACTGGTACAGAGTGAGGTGGGCATCCCCCATAGTGTGATGTAGCCTTATAAAACTGCAAAGACCAAAAATTAGTTTGTAGCAACTAAGTATAGCCATCAAGAAATGAAATGTTTATCTTCATTGATCAGAGCATTCTTTTTGATGCAGATAAATGGAGTTTGAAGGTCAAATTATAATTAGAAGTCCATTTAAATATAGATAGATTTCTACATTAAAACACGTGAAAGTTCTGACCAATGAATAACCTCACCAATGTTTGGGTCTTTGGTATAACTTATTTTTTTGCTCCCAACTCAGTAGCACATTTCACTATATTTATTAATGCCTTAAATAAAATTAATGCCAAATATTATCATGGGACACATTCTACCTGTAAAAAGAGCTTTGAATATGGATGATCTGCGCCTTCTAATGGCTATTTTATAAGTTAACACTTATAAAAGTTACAGTTGGAGTTAAACTTGCATCTTAAATTTTTTTATTTTGAAATTTAGCCAGAGAAGTGAAGGAGAAAGGAAACTATGGATTGCATATCTTTCTTGTGGTTATTTTGCCTTATGCCAGACAGCTCACGATCAAATAGCAAAATATATAGTAGAAAATCCACAGATACAGAAAACACTAATAAAGAAAGTAAATAATTGACTGAATTATTTCCTTTTTTCTGTTAATCATGATACTGTAGGGAATTATAGTTACAAAGATTGCTGAAGAACATTCTAATGATATAGATTATGGTTGCATTTATAGCACTTTTAGGGCTAATATTTTCCCCATTATGTACTTGAAAGTTGGAAATTATTTTCATACTATTTTTAAGCTCACATGGGGCAGAAATGAAACAGAGACCTGTTAACCTGGAAATAAGGTTACTTGAAAAGTTGTTTCTCTTGACAACGAGTGAACAATGAGGTACAGAAGAAAACTTCAAATGTTTTATTTTTCAATTTAGAATTTAAAGGAATAGACCTGCCTTGAACAGTGAGAAGTCCTATATTTTTTGTCCACCATTACATTTTCTTCTTAATAAGAGGGAATATAAAGGAAAAAATGAAGTAGAAGATGTGATTTTATATTGATCTATTCCGATCCCATTATTTAAGTACAGACTTAAATGGATCTGTTACCACTGTGTTTAATATGTAAATATTCCAAGTAAAATATGTCCCTATTCCACTTATAATTCAACAAATAAATCATTGAATATTTATGGGTACATATGTCTGATCTTGACCTTGGCAGTGAAGAGATATGACTTTTACAAAGAATAAAACAGGATAAAGTACTAAATAATGAGAATAGGAGTTCACATGCATTCAACTTTCACAGAACACACAAGTACTAGAATAAATGGTATTTTTTTCAGCTCCCAAACAAATGTATAATCACCACAGATTGGAGCTTTGCCCTCAGGAGTCATATTATAGTAAGTAGGACTTTGTTATGGACTTGTTTTTCCCCAAGAACCTCAAAGTAATAGAACCAGAGAAGTATCTAAGTCTTTGTCCTGAGAAATAAAAGGACAGAATGCGTTTCAAATCTAAAGGCTATAAAGAGCATGGGCCTGGTATAATGTTAGGAATCAGGATTTTTAAAAAGGAGTTGGGAAAAATGCCAGAAAATATTTTTTAGCATAAAGTTCTGAAATAGACTTAGGTACCAGTGTGGGTTGCCATGAAGAAAAGCATGGTCATTTAAAGTATATGCATTGGCTGTGGACATGCCAATAGAATTTCAGAGTGAAAAAAATTTAGTGGAGTTGAGTTACATTGCTAAAATCTTACTACCTTGAAACTGGTCGGCTTAGGTCTTGCTTCAAGAGACATTCAGACATTAGCACAGCTGAATATTTCATTCTAATCACCCACTGGGCCAGTAAATATTTGGTATTATCTCTGAGGTATCATTGAACCTGCATCAATCTACCCAGCATACATGTTAGCTGTCATTCATTCATAATCAGTCATGTAAGGTTAGATATTAATACACTTCACTTTAGTCTGCCACACTCCTTCTCCTCCTCCCCCTCCCTTCCTCCCCCTCCTCCTCCTTCATCTTCTTTTTCTTTCTCTTCTTCTGTCCCCAACAAATAAAAAACAGTTCTCATGCAATCAATTATTTAATGTTCTACACCAGTTGTTATCAACATGTGGTCCCAGGACTAGAAACACTAATATTATCTCTCAACTCATTAAAAATTCAAATTATCAGCTTTCATTCTAGATCTTCTGAAAAGAAACTATGGAGGCAGGGCTCACCCATCTGTATTTAAATAAGTGCCTTAGATGAGTTGGATATACACAAAATTTTAAGAATTACTGCTCTATGCCATTCTACATGAGATAGATAAGCCATTAGCAGTGCATAAATAGCAATAGATAACCTATGTAACCAAGTATTGGTAATTCCAAATATTAGACCTAAAGAAATGAGAAAGTGCAACATTTGAGGAAATTTAAGTAATCACTAGCCAATAAAATGCTGGAGTTAAGTTCATACTTCATAATTCATATTCTGGCTAGGATATATGACATACAATAAAACTGATCTAATAGAAATTAGATTTAAATTTTTAGACTGTTGGGAATCTAAGTAGGGAAAACCTTAAGAAAACCTAACATAGCATACCAATAAAGGGTGATGGTGTTCAGATTTGTAATTAAGTGTTCTAATATTCAAAACTTGCTTTATTTACTTGAGCAACCATATTATTGGGCTTTCTGGAACTAGAAGGTGATGGAAAGCCTGAAAGGATACGATTTCTGCTTTCTATTATATGGATTTTATAAATAGCATAGTGAGATGAAACACCAAAACATAATAAATTATTTTTATATTGACTAGGTAAAATAGACATTATTATCTCTTCATGAAAATCAAAGTAATTTTAGCCAATTACTTTTATTGCTTATTTTGAAAATAATTTTCTAAATAATATTTTCTGAGTTGTGTATCTATGTATGTATCTGCATGTTAAAAGTGACACTGAGATGTTGTTACAGCAAACTTGCCAAATTAAGTAGAGGAGACAGAGGGATCCTCGCAAAGATATGAGACACTATCGAAGGGATCTAATACTTTGGTTTGATCTTAAGGAAGGAGAATGATAAAGAAAGAATTTAATATAATAAAATTGCACTTGTGTAGGATTTGAATAGCTATAAAGAATTCAATGGTCCTGATCAGAAATCTTGAAGAAGTTAGAATTAGAATACATAAATAGGTTGAATAGAGGTCAAATACTAAAAATTAAGAAGGTAGGCAGGCAAGGGGAACACCTAAAAATAAGAGAGAGGGCTCAAATCACTGGCCTGTGTATCAAGATCCCAGTCCAAGGGAGGTCAATATGAGTTATGCTCCTTTATAGAGGAGGAAACTAAGGAAAAGGAAGTGGTATATACCGAATAGGGGAGAATTAAATCTTACATGTCACCTGCGTCTTCCTTTATAATCTATATGTTACTACTCTACTCAATTATAGCTCAATTTCCTGCATCCGTAACCTGTCCTCACCTTTGTCTTCTCAAAGGAACATTATTTTATATTTATTATCTTGGAAATATTAAAGCAGTTTTCTAATTTTTATTCAAATATATTATATGAAATCTATTTTCTACTAAGAAACTCCTAAGACAAATTTATTGATGTATTTTGCTATTTCAGTGTTATCATACTCTTAATAATAGTGATTGTGCTTATTAATTCCAATACTCTTTTGTTACTTTTTATCAGAGTTTGTCACTCTCAGCCATAAAATTAACATTACAACTATGACATAAGGTATCACTGTTATGCAGGAAATTCCAAAACTACTGTAGAAATTACTTGACCATACAAGGAAACAGAATGAGATACTTTAAAAAGTAATAAGTGTTCACATAGTCTACACAGAAACTTGTTTGATTTAAAAGAGTTGTAACTTTTAAATTGCACACTAACTTTACAAACACACTGTATATTCATTGTTAGGTATCTATTATGCAAAATATCTACTCTTCTCCTAAAAAATATCACACATCATTAGTAAAGACAAGAATGACAAATGAAAAAGGTTAAGAACCACATAATTTCTGGAAATTTATGAATGTTTGTTTAACCACTCTTCTCTTCTTTTTGGTAATGAATGTTGACATTGTTGACTAAAGGGATTTGGGGTCACCAGATAAGGGGTCTTGGTGAGAGGAATGAAGAGGCTTGACAGAGAGTCCACATCAGGGGACTGAGGAACTCCCAGAGAAGTGCTCCTGAGTCAACCTCAGGTCTGTATTTATGGTCATAGAACAGGAAGAAGTAAACAAAAGCTGCTGTCTGACCTTAGCTCTGATTAGGGAGGAGATGGAGAAGGTCGGATAGAACTGTCTCCACCTTTGTTTTTGTCAAACTACCGACCTTGAGCATGACCTCTGCCTCCAGCATCGGGAGACTTTTGGAATCTATAGAATCTTTACCATCATTATTATTGCCACACCTCACATATACATTTTCTCCTGGAGGCCAGTTTTCTGATCTCCTGCACACACACAACTCACATGCCATCCTTATGATTCTCCAGGTCTCTCAAGCAGGAAGTTGGTTTTATGTGAACGATCAGAGGTCCGTTTTTCCTACAGTTGACAATATTGTTTATTATCTATGGTGCTGCTAAGACTGCTCTGATTCATGCCTTCTTGTGTTCACATGAAGAATTCTCCCAGGGTTCAGGGTTGAAAATTGTTCAGTTTGCCTTCTGGTTTGAGCACTGAACTTTCATCTCTGGAAAACCCCCTACTCTTAAGTAAAGCAATTCTGCCAATCACTGCACCCATGGTAAATAATTAGATACAGAATTAGGAGATCGTAAGCTTTACATGATAGTCACAATTTTCTCCAATATGGTTTCACCAATTTACATTCCAATAGGATTTAAGAGTTATGGTCCCTTTCCATCCTAATTAATTTTCATGTTTGGTCATTTTGTATTTACAGTGATATGGAGGGACCCCAGGACATCCTTCAAAACTTTAAGTTAGCTATAGTTAGACTTATAATTCAAATTCTTCTCTTCCTTACTCTGGTCCACAGCAAATCAAAGTCTTATATTCTTGTTAGGACAGGAGAAAAAGCCAACCCATCTCTAAAATGAATAAATAGAAGCTGGATCTGCACATGTGATTGGCAGGTGCAACACCCTCACATCATGCTGATTAAAATAATCTGTAGAATTTCAGCCAACTTAAACTCCAGAAATGATCCTTTCATGAGCAGAAGACTGTTGGTATGTCCATAGGGTGTTATATCACATGTCCTGGTCTTAGAATTTTTGTGACTAGCTACTTAGACAAGTACAAGACATTTCATTACATAATATCAATAAATACTTGGATTTTACACAATTATCATCGTTTTACCTAAATAGGTTTTGTGTGAGGCTTTGCATTATAATCATAAGCAAATATGCATGTGACTTCGAGGTCTGACAATTAAGTTCATGAACATATCTTAGAGTGCTAAATACCTCATTGCTAAGAATCACTGCAGTCACCTTTCAAGTACTCCCTTTCAAAGCTATGTACTGATGCCAGGGCCTAGTCCACCCTTCAAAGCAATTTTGGAACTCTTTGCAGGATAGTTAACAAGGCTGCCATTGTATTACCCTTGATGTCCTGAATGTCATCAAAATAGACATTTTGATAGACATTTTAAAGAAAAAAAGTCATTGGGGGCTTGATCAGGTGAGTTGGGAGGGTTTTCCAATACAGTTATCTGTTTACTGGCTAAAAACTCCCTCACCCACAGTGCCATGCAAGCTGGTGCAAATGTTGTGATGCGAGAGCCATGAGCTATTGGCCAAGCTTTCCAGTTAAGATTTTCCTAACTCACTCTTTCTTTCTTCCTTCCTTCCTTCCTTCCCTCCTCCTCCTCCTCCTCCTCCTCCTCCTCCTTCTTCTTCTTTTTTTTTTTTTGTAGAGACAGAGTCTCACTTTATCACCTTTGGTAGAGTGCTGTGACATCACACAGCTCACAGCAACCTGCAAGTCCTGGGCTTAGGCTATTCTCTTGCCTCAGCCTCCTGAGTAGCAGGAACTAGGCGCCTGTCACAACACCTGGCTATTTTTTTGTTGCAGTTTGGCCAAGGCCAGGTTTGAACCTGCCACCCTAGGTATATGGGGCCGCTGACCTACCCAATGAGCCACAGATACCACCCATTCCTGTTTCTTTATCAGTGCTTATGTGGTCTGCTATGCTTTTCACAGTCAGACAATGATTTTGACACAGTTTCACACATTTTTATAATGTTTTCCACAGTTCTGCCTATTATTGGCCACCCTGTCCTCTCTTCATCAGTGACACTTTCCCCTCAGAAAATTGTTTAATCCATTTGTACACAGCTCATATCTCTACAAACTTGGATGGACATCCATATCCCCATAAACTTGGACTAACATGTCCTTGATTTCACTTCCACTCTTGACAAGTTTACCAAGAAATTTATGAATGTTTATTCATTGTTCCATTCAACCTCTGACATTCTTGCAACAGCATACAAATATATGCAACAAAATAATGCCACACAGCAAGATACCGCCACACGTCAATCTGAACACAACTGTGAGACACTGATATAACAAGGTTATGAAGGCTTACCAACCTGTTTGCCCAGTGCCGCATGGTGGCAAATTTAAAACTTAATGGTTAGACATTATGAGTATAGATAATTCCATGTCTATATTTTATTAAGATAAAATGACACATAGAGACCTTTATATTATGCATGTATCTTGGTGTTGCATACTTATAAACATATGAAAATAGGATATTCAAATATAAATCTTTACACATCTACTTACCCGCTACACACCATCTTTTGCATTCCCTTCTCTTCAGTTTTGCTGTTATCATTATGAACAATATCTGCACTGATGTACTTAATCCTAACCATATTATGATTATCATCATGTAATCATGGTTCATGGTACCACCACATTCTTTTTCACACACACTCACATCCTCCACTATTACAAAATGCTCTGAATTTTGCTGCAAAGTTAATTTGGTAAAATCCTAAATTAAACGTGTAAAACTATAATATATCTGTGAGTAATAACCAAGCTGAATACTGTAGAATTTTGATATAAGATTAAAGCAGGAGGAAGTTATTGCTTTACTTTGTGTTTTCAGTGCACAAACCATGAGAAGATATGGGTGATGCCATCCAATGAACAATTTTCAGAGATTTGTTTTCTCCCCAATGGTGAAGACAAGTCACTGTGCATGTGACCATAATATTGAAGTAAAGTATTTTTAAAGTGTTGATATTTGCAAATTCTTGTATTTCAAATCCAAATATCTCTACTTGCACCAAAGAAATCAAGGCTTCATTTTAGCTGTTATGGTGAGAGGAGGAACATACAGTTAACACATTTACTAGAGATGCCCATGACTGGGATTGATACTCCCCCTGCCATGACATCATTCCCTGCTGTGATTAAAAATTATCTGAGCATTTTGAACCAATCAAAGAATCCCATTGAGCTGTCCATTAACATAATCCGATACTATGAATGAAAATTAACCTTAGCATCAATGTATTGCCAAACTCTTCCAATTGTAAATAGCAAAATTTACAAGCCCTCTTATTCCTTGGGGTTGCTAAGCAAGTGAACAGTTGAAAAATGGGCTTTTGCTGAAGATTTTCAAAAAAGTGGTGAGATGTCAAGAGTAATCAGACAATTATTATTAGTTCCAGTGAGTTCCCAAACCATAAATATTACAGTGTTAGGTAAGAGATGGAGGTATGAGCAAACTGCAGTGTGTTACAAAGTGTGGTTTTGAGTTTTTTAAAGTTGGGAGTTTGTTTTGGATCCACTGATTGAGTTTTTTTCAAAAGGAAATGGCTAAAGTTATTTTGGCAGCAAGCCAAGGAGAGAGCTGGCAGGTAGAAATCTGACAAATCACTCACTCAAGATGTCAATTGCAAAATTTGTGAGGCAAATGCTCATAATTTCTGATTGCATTTTGTTGTTGGATCATTTCTGTAAAGGAAAATCTGAGTGAAAGTCACAAAGGATGTTAAATTATTAAACTGCTGTGATTCAAAAATATGTTGATTGGACATAAGATTCCAAAGAGAGACTCAAAGGTCTCTCTCTTTCTGTTGTCCCATAATTATAATAGCCTTCCTCTCCTTCCTCCAACTATTCTTGTATCTTGTTAATTATACCTTTTTCTCAAATGTACAAAAAGTTTTTTGATAATTTTCCCAACAAACCAGTAAATCAGGTACAACAGAAATCAACATTCCTATTGCCTAATCCAATTATGTGTATTTTTTTCTTATAACTAGGTTAGCCATGACTAAAGGGCATATTTAGATTAAAATATCAATACAAGGTGCTCTATTTCTAGATATTTCTACTGGGTTATAACAGGGTGTTATGTGTTAGTTACAGCACACAGGACTTCACTAGCACTAGACTTAGATGTAAAATAGCCTTTGAACTAACTTTTGCCTTTTCTAAGTAGTACTATTGACTTTAAGCCCATACATTGCCATTTAAGGTGTGTCTAAATATAAACACTGAATAATTTACTATTGGATTAATCAATAGTTGAATAAAGGATCATAGAGTCCTAGAGTTGCAGGATAATTTAGAGTGGTCCATCCAATGATTCCATCTTCCTTTCAATATAAGGTTTTGAGATATTTTGTATGTGTGTGGGTGCCTGTACCCCTTATATCCACACACACACACACACTTTCTCAGAGGAGTCACAGCTTCTTTTTGATTTCCATAATCCAAATAGGACTAAAAATTTCATATTCCAAGGGGAACAAAGACTTAAATAAAAATTATAGAGTGATGAAAATGAGAGAAATTGAAGCCAAGAAAATCATTCATAATGGTTTTATAGCCAAAGTAGGAATAAGGGCTAGGAAAGTAGAACTAACTGGACAACTGCTATTTCCTTAAATCCAGGGATTTTTGTAGATCCAGATTTTTGTAATGAGTTATCTTTTTATTGTATGTTAAAATACAAACAAACATCTTCAGTGGAACATTAAAGATCCATTTATTTTAATACCTACACCAAAGGGGTCAGATTTCTCAACTGTGTACCTTTTTAAGAATTTTATATTTAATTTAGTAAAATACCTCACCTCGGGTTAGCCTGGCACAGTGATGACACATACCACAGAGAGAGCATCGCTGCATGTTTTAAAAGAGTACCAACAAAATGCTAATGAGGGGGTCATTGGTTACACCATACCTCACATAAAGGATCTGGTATAAATAGCATGCTTTTTATGAGGCTACTCCTTAAAAACTCAAACATAGTATGTCGTCTTTGACGCTCAACTTGTTAGGAAAAGGCATAGCTACAAGTCAGTCCACAGCCAGACTGCATGCCTCCTGGGAAGCTGGCTTCCTTCTGGTAAGTTCCTAACAGACCTCACAACCCCTCAGGGCAGGAGTCATTTCCCTTTCTCAGCTTCGGCAGCATCCACTATGCTCAATTGTGCTGACAAGAAACAATTCATTACAGAATAAATTTGCAAAAAGTAAAGCTCAATCAGCCATGAAATTTGCCTTCAAAGATCTTACAGGTTGGGAGGCAATATAAGGCAGCTATGCCAATCTTCACAATATAAAAATTATAACAATGAAGGAGAGATTATATTTATGTGAGCGGAAAGTGGAAAAATCTACCGAGAAGGGACAGGCAGAAAAGGGCATCAAGGGGGATGGGAGGGAAGCCTGGGCTGCAGAGCAAAGAAAAGCACAATAATGGATGACCAAGAGAAAAGGGCAACAACGCGTGGAGGAGCAGAGAGACCAAGGAAGAGTTGCAACCAATTGCAAATGGTGTCAAAGAGGGAGTTTATACCTCTCCACCTCTCTCATTGCTTGTCTTTCATGAGAGGGATCCACTTCAACTCTCTTTGCAAGTGCTTTAAGCTTTCCCTTTGTCCCTAAATAAAACTACTCATTATCCTCAAACTTATGCAGGTTACGTTTGCTCTCTATTCACGCTGCCTGGGTGGCTGTAGTTTTTATTTCACTTCCATTCATTTTTGCTTTTAATTGTCACCTTGCCTTGGTTGAAATTTCTAGCTCAGTCAAGTAATCAAACCAAGTCAACTGGCTTCAGAGAGCCAGGACCCCGTCCCCCAACATCCACAACTTCAGTTAGGCAGCATTTTAAGAAATGAACATAATTTGGATCTCAAGATAGTACCCTTGATAGGTCAGCAGGTTTAATAACCCCCTCCCCACTTTAACGTCATAGAAATCCTATAAGTAATAATTTTAGCTGGTCTCTGAGATGGTTAAGAATTTTTTCAGGCATTGCTTCCTTTATGCTTCTTAAAGATTGTTTATTTTCTTCTTTTTCTTTTTTTCACTTTCATTTTAATTGGTCTTTTCATCTATGCTTAGCTCATTTTTGGATAAACAACTGGTTGAAAGGTCTTCATATATTTCTTAATTCAGTGAACATAAGTTGAATGTAATAAGGGTGACTCCCTACCATAGAGTCTGAGGTAAGACTAGTAACCAGAGGAGGCAAAATCTCCCTCTCACGGTGTTTTCATCCTCAGACAGCCAGTAGTATTAAAGATGTCTTTCATTTTCACGTCTATCCATGTGACTCCCTCTATAAATTGCTTAAGTTAGCTCCATGCTCAACAACCCAAGGGAACTTGGGTCACATTTCCACACACGACCCAGAAAGGCGATATGCTCAACGATAGCATGTGTAAAAATACCTATAAGTAACTGAAATGTGACCATGATAAAACGGGTCACTCAGCATGCAGGAAAGCAAATGTAGCTTACACAGGGACGCAGGACCATTGATTGTTAGGTAGAGTGTGTGAATTTGAGTGGTAGAAAGAAATTCGAGACATAGATCATTGATTACCATAATACACCAGGTTAAATGATTGAGGAAAAGCTTTAAACCCTTTGGGCTGTTAGAGAAGAGGAAGACAGGTTTAAAGTAAAATAGTAAATATTTCGGTGGAATATTTGCAAAACTATCTGGACTGTCAAAGGCAATATATACATTTTTGCAAGTGGATTATGCTAGGGAGACTTTAAAAAGAGAGTGAAATCTCTCTTTTGTGATTGTGGTACTCCAGGACATTCCTGAAAATCAGGTACCCCTATAGTGAAGGCTTCTAACAGCCCTAGAATAATAGATGTGCCATTGATCTTCATTTCTGTCTGATTAGCCAAATCTGTTTAAAATTGCTGCACTGCAGAATCGCCCTTTGTATGTGATGGCACATGTCATGTATGACAACGTGGATGAGTAAGAAAGGTTAATAAGAGTATTAGGGAGTACAGATATAAAGATGCCAGGCAAGAAACAATGTGTTCGTATAAAATGGCTTGGATATTAAAGAGAGAGGCCTGTACTGGCGTGGAGCGTTCCAAATGCATTCTTTCCTTATACTTGTCTAAACTGTTGAATATCCAGCTCAGATGTTGCCTCTCCCACTCAAACTTTAATCCAGCTGAGACTAAATTAAATTCCTAAAGTCTTCTGTCCAAATGACATCATTTTAAACTTTATTTTTTGCATATATCCTACCTCTTTCCTCTGAATGTGCCATCAACTCTGTATTTATGGGGTAAAACTCTTCGTCATCCTGATCTGCCTTTAGAAAAAGGTAAAGCTACAAATAGGCAAAAGGTCAAGACAGTGACTGATGAGTTTGTTGTGAACTGTACAAAAAATCTTAGAAAATCTCTTCTTGTCATGGTCTTCAAAAGAGTAGAACCCTAGCTGGGCATTATGGTGGGTGCCTGTGGTCCCAGCTACTTGGGAGGCTGAGGCAAGAGAATCGCCTAAGCCCAGGAGTTGAAGGTTGCTGTGAGCTGTGTGACATCATGGCACTCTACTGAGGGGGATAAAGTGAGACTCCGTCTCTTTAAAAAAAAAAAAAAAGAACCCACAACAGGGGCATAATTGGACCGGAATCCTATAGAAATTAGATGTCAGTGATAGATGTTTATGGCAGCTGCCATAGCACCAGCAAATGCTATGATGGCCTGGGGCCAATGGGGAAAAGATATTAGTCAAGGAAGAATGCATTTCCTCTATTCCTTCCTGAAAACCTGTGTTGGTCTAATTTACTGTGATTTATTCAGCAGAGTGGGCCACTTAGTAGGCCAAATCCATGGCCAGTGTCCAGTTTCCATGACACCATTAACCCCTAATCAAGAGGGAAAAAATAAGAAGTAAAGAGGATGGTGTCATTTTTTCTTTCTTTTTCATTTTTTTTTGGGGAGGGGGGTTCCAGGGTCTATAGAAAGTACAAGATTGAAAAATATCATAAATAGAGGGTAAATTATGTGCACTAATAAAGCATATGGCTCTGTGACTACTTCTTTAATTTTATAGAGGGAGTACATTTTATAATTTTATAGAGGGAGTAACCTCAATGCTCAGTAAAAGGGCCAACTACATGAACAGTTAAAAGAGACAAACATTTTTGCAGTTTACTGAGGACTGAGTTTAGGGAGGACTGTCACATACCTTGTCTTCCTTGAGACAGTTAAAGTACAACAGTGCTATGAAGATTTTTAACACCTGGCCCATTATATGTTTTTTGTTTTTTGAGACAGTGTCTCACTTCATTGCCCTGGGTAGAGTGCTGTGGCACCATAGCTCACAACAACCTCAAACTCTTGGGCTCAAGCTATTCTCTCGCCTCAGCCTCCCAGTAGTTGGGACTATAGGTGCCACCACAATGCCCGGCTGCCCGGCTGTTTTTTTATAATTGTTGTTGTTGTTTAGCAGGCCCTGGCCAGGATCGAACCCACCAGCCCTGGTGCATGTGGCCGTGCCATAACCACTGAGCTACAGATGCCAAGCCACCTTATGTGCTTTTTCCACAGGAAAAAATAAAAAGCTAAGGTGAATATAAATCATAGGAATACTATTACTAGTTCCATTTAGCAGATTCCACATCTACTCTAGCAAAACCCCCGAGTGATGAGGCTGTAACTCAAACCAGCACCTTCCATTCCAAGTGGCTAGGGCATGTTCTAAGGACTCAGTCTTTCATAATATCCAAACTTCTAAATTGTACATTACAAAAATATGCATATGAGAAAACTAGCTCTGTTGGCAAGTAGGATAGAAGATGATGGTACGGAAATTATTTATCTGTTTTTTTTAATTTGAAAAATTGTTTTTATTCTTCCCAAACCTTAGCATACTAAAACAACTAAAAGACAAGTTAAAGGGGATTATTACAAATAATATAGCAATAGCAATAAAAGTCCTCAGTTGAGAGTAAGGTGAGATTAAAAAACCACACATAGGTACACCACTATAAATGTAAATACTCCAATAAATAGACATGTGTGTTTTCTAGCAAACAAGATATTTTACATGTTGTAATAATATGCACCCACTGCCTTGTCAAACACTGACATAATTTTGTTTAAATGATGGCATCCAGGCACGAATGAAAGTTGACATTGAGTTTGGAATATTTCTTCTAGAATAAAGCAGGTAATTTTATTATATAATTAAGATTGTCATCTAAAAAGTTTGAACAGTAAAACAGCAGCGACAATAAAATGATTGTGTTTTAGATGAGATAAGCTCTAGTTCTTTGATCCGAGCAGTAATATGACATATAAGTGATGTGTAATTTATTTCAAATTAATGTTTGCTGATTTAAGGACAAGCAAAATGAATTACAAGCAAAAGTAAATTGAAATAATGTCTTATCGATTCTTCACAAAAATAATGAACCTTGAGACAATAGCAAAATACAGCACTGATGGTGAAGATGAAGAAGAATGAGCAGTCTAGGACATTCCCCCTGGAAACTCTGCATAGTTCAAACCAGTCTCCACGCTGTCCAACTGGAGGAAGCACCACCCCATGCCAGGTTGTAGAAATCCAGTAGTCCTCTCTGATACAGTCTCTTTCTGGAAGAAAGGTCCCTGTGTCTGTTGTGTGTAACTGGTTTGTTATATCCCTTTCGAGATGATGGTGGCTGACTCCGTGCCATCCTCTCATTCATTCACTGATGTTTCGAGTGACTGATGACATGCTGTAACATGTGTAGTGTAACACACTGTGCTGTAACATGTGTAGTGTAATAAAAAAGATATATCACATTTAGACTTAGAGGTATGTCCTCTGCATACAGTGCAAGTGTATTAATTTAAACGGACTGAAATCACTCTAGAATTAGTAAGCTTAAAAGATAGGCAAGGAGGTAGCACTATCTTCTATGATGAACTTTCATAAAATTAAATTTAAATAATAATAACAGCAGCAACAATACAAATGCCTGTATATAGGATCTTCAGTGATTTTTAATAGGTACATTATATCATTGAATGAAATGTCAGGAGCAATAACTTTCTGATTATCCAGATGGGGAAGAATGAAAGCAATGACAAATGGAACCTTTGACTTATGAGGGCTACAATCTGTAGGAAAAGAGGACTAGATGGCCCCAAAGATGCACCCTGTCAGCTTTTTTTTTTTTTTTTGAGCAGGGACAACTTGAGCTCAGCATAATGTGCAACTATGACTTAATTATGTCACACTTGACAATATTTGCCAAGAAATTTTGTAAATGAGTGCAATGTTTTTTTTAATTTAGAAGTATCCTGGGGTATTGGAAAGAACATAAGCTCAGTACACAGACCTGCAATTAAATCCCAGTTGCACTACTTTATACACCAGCAAATTTGTCCAAAATACTCAAATGTTGTCTTACCTCTAAAATTGTCTACACCATGCCAAGGATAAGAGCTAGCATTTATGGAGACTGGTGACATACCAGGCACGTAAGCACTTTGAACACACCAATTTATTCTTTCTTGCAGTAATCTTCTTATGAAGTAGACAATATCAAAGTGCTATTTACAAATGATAAAACTGAGTCACAGTGTTTTTTAAAAAGTACCTGTGATCACACAGCTGGGAAGTATAAGAGCTAAACTAAAATACTAGGATCACTGCTATAAAGCCCTTATTTTCAGCCACCTCAGTGATTTAAAAAAATCTACCTTGAAAACAATAAAATATCCCTCCACATTTAGAAGATGGCTAAAATCCAGAAACTAACAACACCAAATTCTGACAAAGATGGGGAGCAATAGAAACTCCGGTTTATTGACTGGAGAAATGCAAAATGGTACAGCTGCTCTGGAAAACAGGCTGATAGTTTCCCGAAAAGCTAAATACAGACTTACCATAGAATGTAGCAATCATGCTCCTAGGTACTTATCAAAATGAATTGAAAATTTATGTTTATATAAAACTTCACATATGAATGTTCATAGCAGCTTTATTCATAATCTCCAAAGATTGGAAGCAAGTAAGAAGGCTTTCAACAGGTGAATGGGTAAGCATACTTTGGCACATTCAGACAATGGGATGTTATTCACCAATAAGGAAAAAGGATATGTGCTATCAAGGCACATAAAGACATAGAGGAACCTTACATGGATATTAATAAATGAAAGAAGCCAGTCTAAAAAGTCTGTATACTGTATTATTTCAACTATAGGACCATGGGAAAGGCAAACTGTGGAGTAAGCAGAAAGGTCAGACTTTACCAGGGAATTGTGGAGAACATAAAAGGATGAAGAGGTGGAGGACAGGGCTATTTAGGGCAGTGGAATTACAGAATTAGTCTTTATGACATATAATAGTAGAGCTAGGACATTCTGTGTTTGTCAAAGGCCATGCAGGGTGTCCAACCTATGGTCCATGGGATGCATGAGGAGTATTTGAGGACTGTTTTGCTTATCTGTTGTGTCTTGGAAATTGCAAAAATAATGCACACACTTCTTTTTCTTGCTAATCAGCTTTCCTTAGTATTTGTGTATTTACTGTGTGGCTCCAGGCAACTAACTCTTCTTCTTCCAATATGCAGCAGAAAAGAGAAAGGTCGAACACCCCGGCAAGTGGACAACACAGAACGTCACCCCTAATGTAAGCTATGGACTTTGGTTAGTAACAATATATTAATACAGCGCATTGATTTTAGCAAGTGTGTGGGTATGGGGGGGGCGGGTAACGAGGAATTATATGAATACATGAGAACGCGCTATAATGCCTGTGCAAATTTTATGTAAATCTAAACTTCTCCCCAAAAAGCCTATTAATTTTTTAAGCATGAAAGAAAAGTCTTCCTTTGTAGTATTTTGAGGAGTAAATGACATAACTATTCAAAATACTGAACTCAATGCCTTGCAACTATTTCTAGGAAGATGGTCTACAAAACCACTCTACATTTTAATTATCACTATAGAACATAGCCTCGGACTTTAAAAACCTTTATAAAACGCAACGTTGCCCAGTGCCTACCACCTCACAACCCTGTGTTTGTCCCAACAAGAAAATTAAAACCAATCCCTAGTGGAATTCTGATTATCGGACATGAAACTTACTTCAAATATTAAAAACCAAAAGCTCAGGCTTTTTTTCTCTCTGGGTCAAATTTATTTTCATGATGTACTTTCACTAATAGTTCTCTGAACAGCATTACTGTCATTATCAGTCACTTGGATGAATTTTTTAATCATGCAAAAAAAATCAGAAAAAGTTTATTTTGCACTTAGCAAGATTTTATTCCCAACAATAGTATAATGGCTTGGGAGAAAAGTACTCAAAAAAAGATATCAAATGAATCTTTCTCTTTTCATATGTGATTATAAAATTATAAATAAATTTAATATGAATATTATTGGTCAAACATAGTCTTTCAGTGCTATGATCGTCCCTGAAATTATCCACTTTCTTTCAGGGGTTTTTAGACGTGGTCAGAGCCTTACCATTTCCAGTATATGCCTAACCATGTAAAATCTCAAGGCACATCCTGGTAAATCAATAATCTCTTTCAGTTTCATTAGAAAATAAATTAGATTTTTGGCCTAAAATTATTTTTTTGTTGTTGCAGGCAAAAAATTTAAAATACACCCCCAGAACCCAGTCTGTAGAGGTAAAGGCAGAAATTGTGATATGCAGGCACAGGGGAGAAAACAGAAGGTTTCCATCTCCTGGGGCCTAGTTATCAGAGTCGTAGCCCTGTTTAATTTTTATAACTAACAGGAACAATAAAGCGTGTGAACTAAAGTAAAAAGCTGAGCCCCCCAACTGACTAAATAGACCCCTCTTGGCCAAGGAGACCCCAGAAAAACACTGAAGCTGAGCTGCCAGCCAAGTGAAGAAAGAGGTCACACAGTTCTACTTATCTGCTGTGTTTGGGAGTTACTGTTTGTAACAATAAGATACTAAATAATTACTAGGCCTACAGTCACATAAGGCAAAAGTTAAAGCATACCTCCAGGACATCAGTTTACTTAACAGATCACCTGATCTCAGTATATGTCCAGTGGCTTATTTCCAATTAATGAGCTCCCTTAACTTAAAACATTGCTTATCTTTAGATAAAGTGTTGTTTTGTAAACCAATTACAAATCAAAGAATCGTTAAACCCCTCTAGAACCTGTTTGATCTGGCTTGGAGATGTTCCTTGTATTTGGACCAAATTAATGAACGTCTTCCAGGTATTGCCTTAGGATTTTAGATGTAATTCCTTTCTCCACGATTGTATAAAACCAGACTATAACCCACCTTTCTTGGGTGCATTTTCTCAAGACCTCTTGATGTCATGTTTCCATAGGCCATGGTCACACACACACTGGGCTCAACAATTTCTTTAAATTGTTTAGCAGATTTCTTTTCTGTTAACTAAAGAAAGTTAAAATTTATTGGTTTTCATTTATATTAGCAAATACTTTTTGATTGTATTGAGCACCATAATCCAAAATTATATACAAGAGCTATTTTCATTTAAAACTATTAGGAGATTTTAAATATAGCAACAACTATTGAGTAAACACTTTTATTCACTAGGAAGTTGATATTCTAGGCAAACTAACAGATGTCTAGTATTTTCCTCTTTCTACATAAGGGGTCAGCAAGCTGGAGACCACGAGACACATCTGGCCCACTTCTTATTTTGCTGTGGCCTATGCACTAAGAGTTTTACATTTGTGATTGTTTTAAAACCTCAAAAGAAACAGAATATCTTATGACATACAAAAGTTCTGTGAAATGCAAATCCTAGGGTCTGTAAATAAAGTTGTAAAGGGAAACAGTCACGCTCCCCCGTTTTGTATGACTGCTTTCACACTGTGTGGGGCTTGCAATGGAGAACACATGGCCTGCCAAGACTAAAATATTTTTATTTGGCCCTTTAAAGAAACAGTTTGCATACTGTTTGTATATCCATCTTTATTAACTCATTTCCCTTTGCCTGAAGTTATTTTCATTTGCCACAATCCTCAAAAATCATTTTTACTTAAGGGACAAAAAAGGGGTTTCAAAGGGGGATGGGAGGAAAGCAGGGCCTCTAGAATAAGGAAGTCTGGAGGGTCCACAGGAACATTCAACAGTTAGCTCAGTACAAAGCAATTCTTACCGAATAAGGGAGAATGCAGTGCCCGGACGTGCAGAGATACCAATGAAAGAGTCACTAACAATTTCAAATGGAAAGAAAGAGGGCATTGGTACCTCTCCACTGCCCTTGGTGAGTCTCTCTCTTCTCACTTGGGAGGGGGACCCACTCCCAACTCTCTTTGGAAGTGCTCTGAGCTTTCTCTTTGTTCTCAAATACAATTTCTCTTTGTTACACTAAAACTTGAGGGAGTTACTTTTGTCTCTAGTCTCACTGCTCCACTTTTCCTTTCCATTTCTACACACTGGAACATGATCGTGTCTGAATCCTGGGAACCTGTAAGTATTTTACAGTGAGAACAAATTAAGGTGGCAGATGGAATTAAGGTTTTCAGCTGATCCTAAAGTCTAGATGTTAGTGCAGATGATCTGGGTGGGCCCCATGTAGTCACAAGGATTCTTACATGTGGAAAATAGTTTCAGAAGAATCACTTTCAAAGGAGATTTGACCACAAAGTCACTGTCAGAGGGAAGCAATTTAAGAAAGATTTGAGCAGCCAAGGCTTGCCTTGAAGATGGAAATAGAGTTGCACAAGCCAAGGAATAAAACCAGCCTCTACAAGCTAGAAAGACAAGAAAACATGTTGTTCTTTCATATTTAGGAAAGACCTGTGAAGGAGCCTCTTGACTAATGGAATGAATTCTCAGACCTTCAGAGAAGATCCATAAATCCTTGGTAATGTTATATCAGCAGACACACAGACAGCTTGTCCTGAAGGACAGGAAGCAGGGTGAAATGAGAGAAGGCTGTTCACTCCTAAAATTGTGTAGAGAGAAAAAATACTGATAAAAATATTTGACCACAAACATGCATACCTTTCAAGTCTTCATGACGAAGACAGAATTTCCCAGCAGAACCGAGGGCTCAGAGGTGAGAGCCTTGGGCTCAGAAAATAGAACTTTGGGCCTTAGAGGCTTTTCTCCCACTGAAACCTTACGAAGTTTGCCCTTTTGGATTTTAAAAGGTGTTGGGGACTGGCTACTACTTTTTTCTTCCATTTTTCTTCGTTTTTAAAGAGAATGTCTATATCTGGTATTCTATGCTAGTGACAACATTGTATCTTGGGTATGATAACTTATTTTTAGTTTCACAGGTCTGCAGATGGAGAGGAATTTTGCCTCAGGATGAATCATACTCAGAATCTCATCCCACCTAGTTTAGATTATTTAGATGAGGAAACTTAGGCTTCTTGAACTTTTGATGATATTACAGTAAGATTTTAGACATGGAGTTGATGCTTTAATGGGCCAAGACTTAATAATATTCCACTATATAGATATACCATATTGTGTTAATCTATTTATCAATTGATGGGAATTTGGGTTGTTTCCCCCTTTGACCACATATTTCTGTGTGAACATGGGTTTTCATTTTTCTTGGGTTTATACCTAGGAGTAGAATTTCTGGGCCACATGGCAGATCTATATTTAGCTGTTCAAGAATAAGGTAAAGTACCTGCACTGCATGTGAAATAGATATAAATCTATGCGGACCAGATGGCAGGTGATGACAGATTGAATAATGACCACCCAAGGTTTTCTTATCCTGATCCCTACGATCTGTGAATAGCCTATCTTATAAGTTAAAAGGGATATAATTACATTCAAGATTTTGATGTAGAGGATTATTCTGGACTAATTGGGTGAGTGGGCCTAATATAATCAAAAAGGCTCTTATTAGAGGGTGACAGAAGTATCAGAGTAATAATGGGGACATGATAACATGATGATGGAAGTAGGAGGTTGGAGTGATATGAGGGAGAGATCATGAACTACAAAATGCAAATGACCTCCAGAAACCAAAAAAAAAAAAAAAAAAAAAAAAAGAAGGCATAGAAATGAATGGATTCTTTCCTTAGAATCTCCAAATAAAAAGATAGCCCTGCTGATATAAAATCATAAATTGATGTTGTTTGATGTCACTAAGTTGGTGATAATTTGTTATAGCAACTACAGTGAACTCATACAAACAATGAGGGGTTTCTGCTTATTGTTTTTGTGGTGCTGTAAAAACTGCTGGATTTCCCAGAATCTCTAAATGAACAATTTAAGGTGGGTGATTATTTTGGGATATCCTTATTTTATATTAGGAAAGAGCTCCAGGGTAAGATCAAATTTAAGTTCAATTACTAGAGAGCTTGTGAATTGCTATTATGTTTCCAACACTGGGCTATAAAAAAGTAAGCGAAAGCTGGCAAAGATACATTAGCATCTGGGAAATGCTGCAAATTGTGATAATCTGATAGAAGGGCATATATAGTAAATATCCAGAGAAATGCAAGTATAATCTTATCATCTTAAGAGTCCAACATCTAAAAGGGTTCCTGGCAAAAGGTGGTCAGAAGTATTTATTGAATAAATTTATTGCATCACCTGCTCTTCCCAGAAACATCAGCTATTTCATATTCAGGCACTTGCTCATCTTGCAGCCTCTGTCAGAAATATCTTCCTTCCTCTACTCAACTCTTGAATCTCCATCCTTTCTTATAAACATTCTTTATATCATCTCAGCTGTAACTTCTCCAGATCATTTTTTATAGCCTTTTGTGAAAACATAATATCTGATGTGTATCTTTATAATAATAGCAATAGTTTTTTTGTCATTGTTGTTTTTGAAACAGAGTCCCACTCTGTTGCTGCCGGCAGGAGGGCTGTGTCATCATCATAGTTTAGAGCAACCTCAATCCAGCTCCTGAATAGCTGGGACTACAGGTGCCTGCAACAACACCCAGCTTCTTTTCCTATTTTTAGTAGAGATGGGGTCTCACTCTTGCTCAGACTGGTCTCAAACTCCTGAGCTCAAGCAGTCCACCCACCTCAGCCTCCTAGAGTGCTAACATTACAAGCGTAAGCCAGTAGTTGTCATTATTGATTGCTATGTCTGCCTTCCCCAACACAAAGTGTTTTCCTCCCTGTGAGTCAATCACCTGCTATATGTGTCTCTAGTGAATGAGGAATGGGTGAAACTTAAAGCTTATTGAATGCATAGCTACATAAATAAATTGACATGTGAATAAGCATATTGGTGCTTACATGTAGGAGAGTGGCTGGTTTCCAAATTCTTCTACTAATTATTTATCTTCCATTTACAATCATAGCTAAGTAATGACTCAAATGATCTATTCTCACTTTAAGGTAGAAGAGACTCAGGAAGCCAGAAAAGTTAGTTCTCTTACTTCTTTGAGAAAACTAAGCTTGCCTATTCAAACTTGCATTTTCTTGTTTGCAAAAAGTAAATAAAACAAAGTTTAGACTGGATGATGTTTAAATGCTATTTAAAATTTAATGTCCAAATTCTTGGTTTATGTAATGGCCCCTAGAATTAATCCTAGGATTATGGATAGCCCGTAGTCTTGATGAATGGATCTAGATCTTACTGAAACTGAAAAGGTTTTGGGGACTGACACAATTAAAAGAAAAGCTTCTTGGTGATGCCTCTGGATAGAATGCACTGGAAACCCTATACTCAGCTCTCTAGTAAGATTTTGAACATAAAATAAAACCATCATTATTCAAAATACAAAACTACAGTGCAATAACTTCATGACCTGTCAAATCATCTTTAGAGTACATAAAATCATAAATGCTACAGATACCCCCGAATGGCCACTAGTCAGTTAACAAAACCCTAGATTTCCTCTTTTTAACATATCCAAGTCCATTATCGTCTATTACAGACCACTAGATTGTCACACGAATTATTTTGTGTAACTGCTGCTTCTTAAAGGAATATGATAATTTAGAGCAAAAGTTTTTGGTTATTTTTCTACATTTTATTGAAACAGGATATTATTTTAGGATATGTTCAAGTGATTTATCAAATTATTGAGATGATATTGTGAACTTGGTAACATTTCAAGTTCTGTATTTCATCTTTTTTCCAAGACAGGAAGAAACAATAGATGCAAACAAAGATCCAGCACCTTCTCTGCATGCCCAGCCTCAGGGCCAGACATTCTAGGAGGCGACCTGTTATCGTATCAGTTCTTGAAATCCTGCAGCATTTAAGAAAGTTTAGTTACTTTCTGTATACAATCTGGTGTTATCATTGTTGTTATTATTATCATCAGCATGACCAAAACACTAATATTTTATTTTCACAATAAACAGTTAGATAGGGATTCTTAGCAACGGCATTTAAAATATTTAACATTGGTAACTACACAACACCCACAGGTTAATAAATGCCAGGTCACTGAGAGTGGAATCCTAAGCAGCGTATGTACTGGCACATCTACGCGGAACATCAGCTCTAATATTCATTTTCATTGCGCCGATGAGGAAAGGAAGGATAACTAAAGTATTAGGAATTGCAAACCCCACGGGAGCTCCTGTTCTGCTTATCCAAAGTCCACTGCTCTTTCTACTAAATACAACTATGTATAAAGTATTTTCCTTTTAAAATAAAATAATATGTAATATTGGTGTATATCAGATTTAAAAGTTTATATATTCATATAAAAATGTAGTATGTATGTATATATGTCTCATTCATAGAAAGTGCATACATTTGTATGTAGAGAGATCTATAACAGAAAATAGTGAAAATATAGAAAAGTTTAAAGTGTGTCCTTGAAATTTTAGAAAAATTGCTGATCTCATTTTTTTATATTGCTTTGGACCATTTTATGAATCTCTATGATTCTTTACTTTTAAAATTTGAGTCACTTTACATGCATTCCTACAGTATATTTTTAAGTCTTACACTATTCTTTTTCTATTTTTATTAGGTATGCTATGGATCACGTTGTCAATGAAAGTATATTCCCAAAGAAAAATATTAATCACATATGTCATCTGAAAAATTTTCCTAGCCATACATAAAAATAAAGAGAAATGGGTAAAATTAATCTTGACATATTTTATTTAATCTACTATATAAAATATTATTTTATCTTCTAACGTATATAAATTATGGAAATATTTTACAACACTTTCTCTTAGTAGTTCTTCAGAATCAAGTAGGCATATTATACTACATCGCATCTTAATTAATACTTGCTTAATTTCAACTGCTCAGTATCCACACGTAGTTCATGGCTATTTATTGGACAGTATAATTATAGATGCTTAAATGTTATAATCTCAAAAATTATTGTCTCGTTGCTGTTGTTGCCTTTCCTTGTAATTTCTATTATTTTAAAACACTTGGAAATTTTGGAAAACCTGTCTAGGAACCTGAGATTCCTTAGGTAAGAATTCTTTGCTCACACAGGCCAATTTTGGACCTAACATTCATGCCTGGGCAGTATGCATTGATCAGAGACTCAAATATACAAACATTCCTCAACTAGCTATTGGTCAAATAGACCCTTCGTTTCTTTCTCTTCTGAAATAAAAATTAAATTAGGAAAATTATATGATTTACAAATCAAACCATAGTTATAAAGCGGTAAAGATCAGAATGATCAATGATACCTAGAGATAAAAGAATTACTAAAATCAAGAATAATAATAGAAATCAGAAAAATCTTTGAACCATTAAAAGAAGAAAATAACCTAATTTCCGTAAGTCTTGAATTATACTATAGCAAGTTCGAAAGGTATAATAACTATTATGAATAACATAACAATGTGATTAAACTCCCAGGGGTGGTGTCTGTTTAAGAAGAACTTTTTTAAACAAAAGCAAACAAGTTAAGCAGCATGTCTTTTTAGTGTCACAAAGAGTATTATTTAATAGGCCTACCTTAGATTATTTATCTATTGATTAAACATCTCAGATTAACAATACATGTTAACATTTATGTCTGTTAGAGATGTAAATTATCTGTGTTCTGTAAAAAATTATGACCCCAAATATTATGGTTTTTCTCCCTCGAGGACATTTACAAGTTTTGTGTATAACCTAGCATTCTCGATTACAATATTTATGTAATTTCCAGCAACTCACATGTGCCGTGATCTAGCCTTTCCCTCTTATTACGCTCTTCAAATAATATGTGCAATAAAACATTTAACACAGATTTATTTTATATTTGTATGAAATAATTGGCTGGAATAAATGCAATTCAAGAAGGAGCCCATAGGAATAAAAAAAATTGACGTGTAAAGGCCCTACTTTGTGAAATTTGTTCATTTGGGTGATTTACAGCACCACACCTCCAGGCTGGACCCTACTAATTTGCTGCTTCATGCAAAAGGTCTAGCCAGACCTGGCGTTGTCCTGATGGGGGATGGAACATTAGAGATTATTGAATTCTCAATAAGATTAATAACAGCATCTTCATCGTAAACACTTAGGAAAGTACCCCTTGTTCCTATTTTTATAATATTGTATGGGACATATCAAATGAATCCTTACAAGAAAAGAATGAGTTTTTGAATCTTAAGAAATTCAAGCTGCTGAGAGACTTAGTATATAAATATAAAATGTTCAGGCCATATATGACAACAGATGACGAGTCTATTGTCATTTATGGCCTGAATTAAACTCCAGAGCAACTAGACCACAGGCAAACAACGACCTTTGGCCAGAGCAGTCAGGATTTGGTAAATGACTGGCAGATTTTCTATTGTGTCCCTACCTGCAACTCAAAATCAACCAGAGCCTTAGTGGCTCTCTGCCAGGGGGTGAGAGAGTCTGTTTGCTGCTAGTGGAGCGCCTGGGGAAAGCCCCTGGGGTGGGCGGGGTTCCTCATTCCCTTCTGCTCAGCACTGGCTCTTTGAGCCAGGTGCTCTGTACTTGTTCTCCGTTCCTTCCTCTTTCTTGTCATCCTCACAGGTTGTCTCAGTGGGGACGAAGATCTACTTGAAGATGTCATGGTGGAGAATTTCCCAAGCATTGCCAGAGACACAGAAATCCAGATACTAGATAGTTGCAGAATCCCCCAATTAGGAGTCAATAAAGATTCATATCCAAAAGTAATGAGCAATTTGACACAATTAAATAACAACGAACTTGACTCATCTACCTAGACAGTCTTTTCTTTCCTTGTCTTTCATCTTCCTATGTAGTTTCCCTCAATTGTGTTTTAAAAAAATTTTTTTTCCCTTCTGTACTGGTTTATATATATTTCTCCCTTCTCTTCCCTTAACACTCCCTAAAAGATTGTCCTAAAATCCCCAAATGACAGTTGCCTCCACCTATTCATCTCTCAGGTGAGCTGAGTATACCGGCACAGGTAAAATTTAAACCTTGAACCTGAGCATGAATAAAAGCCATGCCTAAGAAATGCAAGTAAAACCAAACAAAACCATGGTGAAATTTAGAATGGGCCTGATCCAAGGTCACCTGTCCTTTTCCATTTGTTCGCTCAGATGCTAAATCCTGGGTGGCAAGATTTCTTTCTTTTTTCTCTCTATAAGGCTTTCTCACCCCCTGCCTGCTTGTAAGCCTCTGATGAAGACGTGTGATGCTGGCTGATTTCCTTCGTATAGCAAACTCTGAATAAATAGCTTCTGTTTGTTCTCATTTGAGTGTTCTTTGTTTATTTCCACAGAACTAAAGGTGGAATAAGTGGAAAGCACTTCTCGATGAGACGCAATACTCAGAAACTTAGTTTACAGTCTTAAAAAGAAGGCTGACACGCTCTATTTTTCTCCTAGACCAAGTGCCTGCTCAAAATTATAGAAATAATCGATATCATGGAAGTTCTAAGAATTTTCTGTGAAAGAACGAGGGGCTGATCTGAGGAATGTTCGGAAGAAAAGTGAAAGTCGACATTCAAAGTGCTGATAATATATTTAAGGAACTCATTCAAAATGGTACCATTATTTAAAAAGCTGTTTTAACTTTAAGAGTGTCAGAATTGAAATGGGGAAAAATGTTTTGCCCCATTATGCTTAAAGTCTGGGGTGTCTCAAAAGCCACCCATAAAGTCTCCATACACAGGGGAAAATAGGAAATTGTGGCTAAATATACCTTTATTTTAAAACAGTCATTACAAATTTTATAAAATACTTATAAAATATTCTTTACCTGTTGACCACCTATTTGTAAAATGTAAGTAAAGGTACATTTCACTACAATTTCCCATTTTCTCTATTTGTGATGACTTTAGGGACAACTTTTGGGTGTAGATACCAATGGATCCCTAAACACAACACAAGGATTATTCTGTTGTAGTATGAATTCCTCCAGAACTTAACAGAGTCAGCTTCAGTTTCTCTCTTAATTTCTATGGTTTTACACAGTCACTTCCCTTCTCCGAGCAAAGATTTCTTATTTTTAAAACTAGGAGACTCCACTAGATTTCTGTGAGCACTTTTTACATGAAAATTTACAATAAAATGCAAATGATATTCTGTTCCTCCAAACTAGCAAGAGCCCACTGTGATATATGATGACATCCAAGAGTTTCTGTAAATACTGTTCTTTCAAGGATATATTTATGACCTTGAATAAAGTCAGTCTAAAACAGCCATATTTTGCTTTAAATGAATGCTCAGATAAGAGAGAAAAAGGAAAAGTAATTGCCAGTCCAATTATTTTAATATTGCAAGTTTGAGTGGCATGGAAACCTTACCAGAATTTCTAAAGTCTTTGGAGCTCAATTTTATTCCCCAGTTCCCACTGTGCAGGCTTAGCAATGGGTATTCATTTTATTATTCCTATTATTTTTTATTTTCCTTTCTGAATTCTCTATTCAAATGTTAAGTGTGGCAATCAAGTCAGATAAAGCACTAAGAATACAGTCTTATAGAATCAAGTGCTCCCTAAATATAAAGCTACATACTGATAATGCTGCTTGAAGTGCAGTATGGGAAGCACCAATTTGCTGGATAGGCTTACCATTTTCAATATAACTCACATTCAGGGCTCTTAAGTGTAGGAGTCTGTGCAATTGACTCCTTCCTATACTGGACCATTCTGAATAAAGTGCCAGTTTCTTCAGTTCCATATGGAAATATTACACAATAGATTTGGAAGAAATGGTTTGGTTTGTTTATTTTTTTATTGGCAACATATTGCAAAACTGATGATCTTCACTTTGGAATGCAGATTTCCCTTCTATACAAATTCAGGACAACAGAACAAACACAGGCCACACTGTTTTTTCCACCCTCAAAGAAATCGTTTAATCTCTGTAAATGTTAATGTGTAGCTCTGGACTTTCTAATTTGATTTTATTTCTTAGCTCTTCGCTTAGTTCCCTCAGGCGCAGCCTTAAAATTGTTTACCAACTGCTGCTTACAATTACTAGCACTGTATATTCTAATAACATTATAAGGAGCCAGCATAGACATTCCCTGAGGTTTGGATGTGCATCAGAACATGCCAGAAGGTTCACATTTCATTGGAATTCAGGGGAAATTTTCAGTTCCTTAATTGTTTCTGTGTGCTGTTTTCTGTTTTTCAGATATGCCCTATATCAGACTCATGATTGCCAAAAGCAGAAATGTACCTCGGTGCTTTGTGGGGAGTGGCTGGTTGAGAACTCTGTGCCCCATTCACAGGAACCAGAGGAAATAAGTGACTTGTTCAGGATCAAATCTAGCACAATCTTCCTTCATTCAACAAATATTTATTGACAAAATCACACGAATCAAGTACTATTGATCTGAAATGTTTAAGTGAACAACACCTAATAAGATTTCTGCCTTCAGAAAATTTAGAGTCTAGTTGGAGAAAGATATCAAACATTTTTCCAGTCATCTCTATGTAAACACACTTTAAAGTATCTAGCCTAAAAAAAAAAAATATATATATATATATAGAGAGAGAGATGTATATGGATATATATAGATGTATATGGATATATATATGTGTAAGTGTGTGTATATATATCTATATTCTCTCCCTATATATAAATATAGGGACATATATTTTATAAATACATTCACACACACACAGACATATATGTATATATATATAAATATTCTTCCTAGATTCTAGTCAATTATTACCCAATTATTCTATTCTAGTTTACAGCAAAATTATGTAAAAGAATCATCTTTATCTGTCTTTTGTCTTTATCTTTTATTCTTCCTATTCTGGTTGGACTCTTATTACTGATAATTCTAAATGCTCTTACTAATTATACCAGGGACTTCCACATTGCAATATGGTGCAATATGATGAACTTTTCCTTCAGTTTTCCCCTTCCTGAACCTATTTAACAGTATTTGATTAATCTAGTCTCTCCTCTTTCTTTCACGACAGCCCTTATTTGAACACCAGGATAATTCATTCTATCTGTCAGTCATCCAGCTAGATAGCTATTATCTGTCATCTATTTATTCCTCTCCCCTTTTCTATCTCTCCTCCTTATTCTTTATTGCATAATCCTTCTCAGCCCTCTGTGTTGTTTCTTTCTCACGTCTTACCTCCAAATGGTAGATAGAGGACCCAGGAATTAGACCTTGAACAATATTTATTTTATGCTCACATCCCTTGATATCTCACCCAGCTCCATTGTTTCAGTACTGTCCACAGAGGTCAGATCTAGCCAATCTTCTAAAGTAGACGTAAGAAATATCTCAAACATTTTTTGTTGTTGTTTTTGTAGAGACAGAGTCTTACTTTGTCACCCTCGGTAGCGTGCTGTGGTGTCACACAGCTCACAGCAACCTCCAGCTCTTGGGCTTAAGCAATTCTCTGGCCTCAGCCTCCCAAATAGCTGGGACTACAGGTGCCTGCCACAATGCCTGGCTATTTATTTGCTGCAGTTTGGCCAGGGCCGGGTTTGAACCCGCCACCCTCGGTATATGAGGCAGTGCCCCACTCACTGAGCCACAGGCGCTGCCCTATCTCAAACATTTTTTTATTTCAAATTAATATAGGAGTACAAACTTTTAGGTTATATCATTTTCAATTCTAAGTTCAGGTTGTAGCAGCTTTTTTATTATTCTTACTATTTTTTGTAAGGTTTAGTTCTTCAAACTTTTGAACTCCATTTCCCATAAGTAAACCTTTCAAAAAATAACAAGAATAGCAAAAAAGCTGCTACATCTTGTCTTCCCCAGCTTCCAACAAATGCAACACTACACAATTAGTTGTTTGTGGTATTGCTCTAACCTATTACTAAGAGTGTCCTCTCAGTGCTACTTCAGTCTAAATCAGAGCCTGGTTCCTTCCCCTCTACCACCTGTCTTAGTTCCAGGCTGCTTTGCTCTCCTACATGATCTCCCCCGTTGTACCTGCCCCCCCATCTTCTATGCAGGAATGAGAGTCACATCCTAAACTTAAACCCTGCTCCCTTTTAAATCAGGTCCTTCTAATGACTCCTAATCTCACTTCAAGGAAAAAAAACAAAGCCTTAACATACCTTTTTCTATTGTGTATATTCTGGCTTCAGACAAGCTCCCTGAACATTATTCCCTATCCTTCTCTAACACATGCCCTGCTTTCATAATGTGATCAATCTGCTAGTTGGATGTCAACAAGCTATAATAGGGAAAAAAGTCCAAGACACACACACACACACACACACACACTTACATTCATATTCATTATATAGTGATCACTTTTGAAATTAGTGCTGATATAATTTGCATCCTGTTATTTTATATACATATGTTTGAACACATGGAAAATATTAATGCCAAACTTAATTTCAGAGCTTCAAGACTGACGGTTTTTGACAGTCTTTTTAAATGCTTTTAAGTAGTGATGAGATTAGGGTACAAAAGCACGACTTGAAATTAATAGGACTAATTGAATCCATATTTCATAATAAATTCACAGACTCATTGTAAACTGTAGGAACTACCAATCCCAGCAGGAAATAGGTAAGAAATATTTGTTGACTTCTTGACTTTGCTGCCTAAATTATTTTTTTTCTTTCCTTTAATTTTAATACAGAGAAAGAACAAATCCCCCAGTCTTTCCATTTTGGTGCAGATGTATTGTTTCCTTTTCAACTTCCTATTTTAAACATTGATGCTCTTCTTCCAGTAAGCAAGAACATTGAATTAAAACTTGCAAATTTTTATAGCTTTATGATTCAAGAAATCAAGTGGGGCCTGATGAATGGGTTATATGAAACCTGGAATTTTAGACTAATGGAAACACATGTAAAATAGTGACAAGGGAAATGCAGATCACTCAGCTGGATGAAGCAGCAGTCAGGGTAGCACATATGTCTAACACTGATTCATCCATTCATTTCACTGTCACTTGAACATGCAAATATTTGAACACTTGGTACCAAAAAAAAAAATCATGTGGGCCCAATTTGGTTTCAGAGTTCTAACTGTAATAGTTTTCCTTAAATGTTTCCAAGTAGCAAAAGATGAAGATATAGAAGTATTTCATTCAGTGGAATCAACTGAATTTGTGGTTCACAGTGAATCCACAGACCCATTGTCAAGAGTGAATTGTTAAGTGTGCATCATTCTAGAAGATACAGACCTTATCGAAAAATATAGATTGCTATTAAATTTTATGGGTTTTGTTTCCATTCAGAGTCATAAATCTCCTTATAAAACAATGTTCTCTTCTTTAATGATGACATTCTAAACCCACCATTAGTTAATGTACATGCTGAGATTGGCTTGTAAAGTATAAATAGGGATCTTGTCAATTGCAACATTTATTTTTTCATAACAATATAAAAAATATATTGGGAGATTTCACAAACCTCTAATATTTTTAGAATCCATGCTGCACTTGTAAAATACCATAAAAGGTAGATGCTTAAATTTGAAAAGAAAATATATCCTATATAAGGACAGTTTTTGGATCCAGTAGCTTGAGATTCATGTAACAGGCTAAACTCTTGAGTTTATGTCACCGTGGAAATATTATTTATCTACTGTGAGACTTAATTTGTCTCATAATTAAAACAAGAATCAGAATAGCTACTTTAAATATTTCCGGTGAGTGGTAAATATAATCCTGTGTGCAAGGTTCTTAGCACAATGTCTTTCACAAAGCACATATTCCAAACTTGCTCTTCGGTTCTTATTGCTCTTTGTTTTCCTATTTCCTCTTTCTGGAAAGGGCTTCAACTACTGTCTAAGGCAACTGTGCAGCCAATCATCTCTGGAACATCCCCACCCAGTGGTTCTCAGCCTCCAAGTATGAGGGAATTCATCTACTTCCTAAAATTGTATTGAAATGGAATGCATGAAAAGTTATTTCTACATGGGCCAAAGTACCTAGAATCTGTGCTAGAGCATGGAGAATGATCTGAAATGTGCTAACATTTCCCAACATTTGGCTAATAATTCCCTTCATATTATCAGAAATAGGCAGAGGCAAACAATTCAGCCTTGGGAGGAGGTCTTCTGCATGTAAATAAGTTGAGAAAATACTGAGACAAGGCTTATTTCTTTGATCATATATCAGGGAACAGTAAAAACAATAAGATGGTCTATGTGCAAATATAACAATATATACCTTGTTCTACATTATGGCTGACTATTGCCTCACAAATATAAAATAAATGTCTTTTGGACAAGCTTAAGTTTTCACGCTTTATAATTGCAATGTGTACATTTCTCTTTTTTACTGACAATTTCTCAAAAGTTCAGGGAGGAGAAATTGACTTTCACTGGATGGAATGCTAATCATTACCAATTTTTGGAGTGAATCCAAGACAATAAATTTGAGCAGGCTATCAGCTATGGTTGAATTGTAATGCTGAGCTGGGAGATTAAAAACCCACATGCAAAAATAACCTTGAATCTATTGGACAGGAAATAACTTGGAAACCAAATGAGTTGGGCTTTAAGTGTGAAGCCTGATTAAGAAAATGATAAAGAGATGGCTAATGAAAGACAAGGAAGGATCTTGGTAAAAACTGTTCTAGAAAGCAGTTGCACACAATCATTATTTTTTAATTTATTACTCAAATATTTATCATGTGTCCTGGCCAACACACCCACATATGTATTATTCAATATAAAATATTAAGGTATCATCCTTTACTTAAATAAAATAAAGGAGGAAACATATACACAGCAAAGTTTACAGTGAAATACCTAAGTGTTATAAATTAGATTTAATCAAAGTGCCACAGGAAATATCACTACATAATTAAATCCATTTTGGTTTTGCAGAGGATGAAACATTACAAGTATATTTTTTCTTTTTTTTTCTTTTTTGGGATTCATTGAGGGTACAAAGAGCTAGGTTACACTGATTGTATTTGGTAGATGAAGTCTGTCATGTAATTTTTTCCCACCTCCATGAGGTGCGTCATACACTGTGACTCCCACCCCCTTCCTCCCCTCTCCCTGCTCCCTCATTCCCCGACCCCACTCCTGTATTAGCTCATCTATTGCCTTCTTATAGAACTGAGTAGATTGGATCTTGCTTCTCCATTCTTGTGATGCTTTACTAAGAAGAATGTGTTCTACCAGGTTAATACAAAAAAAAAAAAGTATTTTAAAGGATAAGTCATATAAAAAATAGAAAAGAAATAGTCCCAGAGTGAAAGAAGAGCATATGCAAGTTTTTGCAGTCATCTGAGTGAGCAATTTTTATGACCAATGTACAAGGCACTTGTGAAGTGAGGGAGCCTGGGCAGGAAAGAAGGCTGGATATATGGGCTGGAATATGTTTAGAAAGGATGTTGCATATAACACTGCATTGATTTCAAGTAAGTCAAGCACGGAAGAAAAGTGAAATAAATCAAGATTGGATTGGAAACTTGTAAAGAATGAGGTGAAAGACTACTCTGATGTTCAAAGTGTTGTCCAGTCTTTCCAAGAGGCAGGTATGCCTTCTTTGATAGGTAAACCAACAGATACATGAATAAACGACAAAGATCTAACCAAGCACAAAAACAAGGAGTGGATAGCTCCAGGTGGAACAAATAAAGAAGACATCCATAACTTAGAAATGGGAGAGCTAATATTCCCACTGGACATGAGTGAAATCTGTATATGAAGCCTTGAGACGTAGCACCCCGGCTAATGCTAGAGTCTAGAAAATTTAGTTTCATCTAAAAAAATACATACGATGGCATGTCAGATACACAAGGACAATGGCATATAGGATGTGACAGATTGTCAAATTAAGCCAAGAGATCAGAGATGTAGTCTATCACACATGAAATCCTGTACCCCACCCTTTTTAAAAATTGGTTACTACCATATTTATGTATATTTTCTAGACCTGTATGTTTTTTTTTTCAGAATAATATGGGATACATATGATTAATTTACATAGTTTACTTTTCTAAGGTTAAAGTCAAAACAGGAATTCATAAAGATTGATATTTATCAGTAAAGTACAAAATCCTCCTGGAACAATGAATGCCAGAGGGCCCCAAATAGTCAGAAACTGAGTCCATCTCTGCCAACACACCTCGGGTCACCACATGCAAACCTAGGGATTGCATAGGACTTCATAAGGAGACTAATCATGTAACTAAACCAGTAAACTTGAGAAAAAAATCAGCATAATATTGTCCAACACAACAAGAATCATTTAGCAATAAACTTTATGAACTATACACCAGGAATGAAAATGGAGCCAAAAGGTTTTGAAAACCTAAGTGAAATGAAAAATTACAATTGGGAATTCCCTAACGTAAGAAGAAAAGGGAACAATGAATTACACAAAACCACCAAAGTTTATCCATTTTATGATATAAAATATAACAAAAAAACCCTCTTTTTTTGTTGTTTGAAATAGATATAAAACCCAGAAGGTTTTAGAGGAAAGTAATATAAAGCCTTTAAGGAATAGATAAATATTTCATACAATTCAGAGAAAGCTTAAAAGATCCTGAGACTCCTTTAACCATGATAGCAAAACAGAAATAAGACAATGAAAGGAAGTTAACTGCAGGCTAAGCAGTGACCAGGCATAGTGGTCACTTTGACAAGCCCAGGTAGGAGGATTAATTGAGGCCAGAAGTTTGCAATAAAGAATAATTTCAGTGATGCAAAAGCATATTACAATAATTGTTTGGAAAACATGACTATTTTAATCTAGAAATACATTAAGCAGAATAGCATATAAAATTTATTTTAGAAAAACAAAAATATTTGGGAAATATAAAGAGTTAAACCTTATGCCCTTTACAGATGTAATTATCAACTTCTAAAAGAATGAGGAACATAGAATCATATCGAAAAGACAGTTAGAAAATGTACCATGACCCTGACCCCAGAGACTGCTACATACATATGGAAACTACTTTGGGCAGAACTTTTCCAAAATCCATAAATCTGTGTTTCTACTTTACTTCATCATCTTTCAATTATATACCTGCATGAATAATTATTTGTGTAATCCTTGCGTTCATATATGCAAGGATGTCATTACTTGTAACAATAAAGAATAAACTTGAGGTTTGTTCATAATAAAAAAAAAAAAAAATGGTGATAGTTCACATTGCAGAACATCTTAAAACAATTAAAGGCACTGAATTTGAAATATGTTGATAAATCTCAAAAATATATTTACTAGTAAAATACCTGGTAGCAAAGTCAAGCATTTAGTATTTTAATTGTCAGCACTTTTTAATTTCCTACTCTACTATTTTATAATAACAACATGTATGAACTACAATTTAAACATATAGATTAGAAGTACAGGGTGGCTGTAAAGTTCACATCCAATTTAAATAGTTATGACTATTTAATTGCACACATTAAATTGCACATGAACTTTATGGCCACCCTGTATATGTATAATATTCTTGCATAGCTTCTGTGAAGGGGGGAAAGAAAAAAGATCAAAGAAATTTGCAAAAGCAAATTCAACCTTAACATTTATTTATTTACAAAAATGATGGATAGACAATAATACAAATTCTGGATGGTGGGTACCCAATTTTTCACTATATTATTCTCTGAATATGTATTAGCTCAAACTTCTTAAAATTAAAACAAAATAAAAACCAAAACCTTTGAACATGGAGAACAGATAGAAATTGGTAGAAAGGATTTCATGTTGGAGGCAATAGCAATGGCCCAAACTAACCTAATGGTTTAAGGTTTGTAAACAGGGGATTGGTTTTAAAACACTTTTTCAGTATAATTAAGAGAATGTAGTGAGTGATGGGAAGTGGAGATTCAGGAAGATTGAAGCAATTAGAGAGATGGTGAGAAAAGTGAAGAAAAATGGTTAAACAAAAGTCCTACTATTTCCCACAGGTCAGATGCATCTTTTGGATACAAATTACAACAGGCAGATTATTAAAGTAGGTGGAAGCCTTAAGAAAGAACTGCTTCAAATGCCATCAAAGGAATACCTGACAGACAGACAAATGCATTAACATAAATGGGCTGCAGGAAGAGAGGTGGAAGGGGTGTGTGTGTGTGTGTGTATGCATGTAAAAAATTCACATAACATGAAATTCACCATATTGGAGAGTGAAATTCAGTAGCATTTAGTATATTCGCAATGTTGCACAACTATCAACTCTATTAAATTTTAAAATATTTCATCACCCTAAAAAAACTCACATACCTATTAAACAGTCCCTCTCCATTCTCAATCTCCATTTCTTAGAAACTATCAATGCTTTCTCTCTTCGTATTTACTTAATCCTAATATTTTAGAAAAACGGAATGACAAGATGTATCACCTTGTATATATGGTTCTTTTACTTAGCAGAAGGTTTTTGAGGTTCATCCAACTCAATACATACATCAGTACTCTATTCTTTTTTATGGCTGAATAATACAGTAACAGGTGTTTCTTTTTTTTTTTTTTTTAAATTGTTGGGGATTCATTGAGGGTACAAAGCACCAGGTTATATTGATTGCATTTGTTAAAGTCCCTCAGTCGTGGATATGTCTTAACCCCCCCCCCCCTTTTTAGCTCTTGAATTTTAGTTGGGTAATTCTTTGGGTTTGTTTTTCTACCTTGTTAACAAGCTCTAGTATTTTTTATGCATATTGAATTTAGCAGCTCTTCTATGTCTAGTTTCGGTTTTGCATGGAAATTTTGTTAATTCCTTTAAATTCCTACTTTAGTACTGCTTTCTCTCCCTAGAATAATTCTGAAAAGAATTGATCCAACCGTCAACAAGTTTCCCTACAAACACACACAATAATTATCTTGTGGCTTTTAATTTCTCTATATACTGAGAAAAAGACCAAACATATTAATGACCATAAACATAGTCCAGTTGGATTAATTCCACAAAAATTATCCCAGTGTTTCCCAAGTTTTTCTTCCATAGTTAACATGAAATGATAAAAAATTTTTTTCTGTTAGATTCCTAACTTTAGGTCATGGTATATCATTGTGCAGACCATATTTGTCATAAGGATGGTACATTTATTCTCTATCAGATATTACTTCTGTAAGAAGTGCAACACATATCATTTAGCAATATTTTGAAATATAATTTAGGTTTGAAAATTTTGGAAGCAGTGAGTATATTCCTACAGCAAAAGCCCTCCTAGAACAACAGAAACAAAAGAATGGTGATACCGGATAATCAGTGACACGCAGCAGGCTCTGACTGTGTTGGCAAGGGGACATGCAGGATGATCTGGGAAAGAAGAGAGGACACAAGATGGGAAGCAAACAGAGCTCTAAGAAATACTGAAAGTCCAAACTCTGATCAGCTCTATTTCTGATTTAAGGGAGCCCATTGATTTGTTGGCATAGAACTTGGTTATATATTAACCAAGGATACATAACCTGTCAGAACTGGATCCAATATTCTATTTATTCAAATATGTATTAGATGATGAGTGTTATACTTAATTTTTTAGTCCCTTTTAAAAAATCACCACCAGTACTATATGGTATTGAAAAAGCAAAAGATGGGCAGAGGCAGGTTTACACACCATTTAGATTAGTGACAGAGATGGGAGTACAATTGTAAAAATACAAAAAATATGTAAGGATTTTTTTTTAAAAAAATGAAAAAGACCTTAAAATTCAGCATAATGGTAGCTTTGTGGTTGTCATTAGAAAGAGGCAAGTAAAAAGATTGGAAAGGTTGGGCTTCTAGGATGCCAACAAAAATAAAATTTTAAAAGGTATTGAGTATACACTTTACAACTCTTTTACCAGTATGCATGTAAGTTTAATTTCTAATAGAACCATGCATTTTAAAATTCAGAAATGATCACAATCAATATATTAATTTCCATGAATTCCGATCCAGTCCTCTGCCACACTTAGCGTTGGACTCAATATCCACTGTGCACAGATAGCACGTCTGGCATCACAGGACCTGGCTGCTATCCAGTCGGATTGTTTCTGAAATAGATGTCCACCACTTCATGCCTCTCCTACTGCATTGCTCTTTATCTATTTTATTCTTTATCCTGTCACCATTATCTATGTTAGTGATTGGAGGGCATATATGATCTAGATGACTGCTTTTCTTTTTTTCCAATATCTGTACTTATAAATATTTAGTCAATTGCTAAAGCACAGGATCAGATTGCCAAAGCAGACACACACACACACACACACACACACACACACAACACAACACATCAAGATCTTACTTAGAATCAAATTTTGCTGAAATCTTCAAGGACACAAGCAATCAAGGAGTTAGATGAAGCAAAGAGAAGTCTGTGACAACTCTCGTTCTTCCTTCCCACTGGGAACACATACTTTTAGCCTAGAATCTTAGAATTCTCTTAGAAAGAGATTTCTAAGAAAAGTTTATCAGGTCAACTCACACAGGAGAAAGCATTTAAATTATAAAATATATCCATTATATTACCCTTGAGTACAGTACATGCAGACCTCTTCCCTCTCCCATAAAGGGCACAGGTAGATTGTATCCTAGGCAGGAATCAAGATCAGCGAAGACTCACAATGTCAATGGATATGATAGTCCCCCAATAAATGCAAAAGATCAATCCTTAAAATCACCTTTGTTTGCAAAGAGTTATTGCTGATGAAGAAATATATTAATTAGATTCCTCAATGGAAGCAAACTTGTCCATTTTTTGGATTAAGTAAGCCCCAGCTTTCTTGAGTAATTCTGCGAATGATCAACCTATTAAGAGTGAGATTATGACAATGAGTCATGAGTTCAAGCAGCTGGCCTGTGATACCCTCATTTCTCTGAGGGGTGGTGGTGTGAGATGCCTCCAGAGAAAGAAAGCAAGGTAGACCCCTTCTAATCTTCCAACTTCTTGGAAAATGAGTTAATGATATTTGTTAAGAGAAACACACCTTTATCTACTGGATTTCATTAGCCTTATTTCTATGAATTTTTTTTTTTTTACATTAGATTGATCCAGAATCTATGAACGCTTTTTGAAATGAGGACTAGGATTTGAAATTCTTTCTTCCTTCTGGCCTTTCAAATATTATGCAAATTGTTTATTGGTTTTCTAAGACTGTGTGTAACAAGGCTCTGTTTGCTCCCCCTTCTCTCTCTCTCTCTCTCTGTCTGTCTCTCCCTCTCACTTACACAAAGACACTGCAGAGCTATTTCTTCCCCAAAGCAATGTCATTTATTTCCCTGCTAACACTATTAAGACTCAATTCCCCAAACAATGGATCTGATCAAAAGTGAACTTTGGTAAATATTTCACTATCATGTTTAATTTTTGCCTCTAAGTTACCTTATAATATATCCAACGGCTGTAAATGCACTTAAAGTACCTCGGAAGGTAATAGTAATATTTTTATTGCTTTTTGCCATAAGGTACTAAACATATTCCTTGAATATGATAAATGCTGAATACTGATTTGTCAGATTATAATTGTGTTCTAAACATTAATTCAGTATAACCAACTCAGGACCCACCAGCTGTCAGTAATAGAAATCCTCACTGTGAAACCTTGACTTTGCCACCATCTCTGACCTTACTATGTGAACATCTTGAAATAGAAATTAAAAACAAGTTTAAAGACAGACACCTTTTTATAGGCAGCAGGTGGTGACCCATGTCAAGAAAGATGGGATGGTACGGTTTCCAGGTATCTCATTTTTCCTGCTTTTACTGTGCGGCTTTTCCTGTGGCCCCAACCGCCCTTCCTTCCTCACTGACCTGCCTACAGTAAATTGATTCCTCCATTTCCTGATCCAGGTGTAAAAGGCCTCAATTTCCTCATTTTTCATTTAAGAAGACTGATATTTTTCAAAATAGTATTTTCACACACAGAAGAAAAATAAAAGAAGGAAGAAAAATAATGCATTCAGAAATGGATTCTTTTAAAGATGATAGGTATCACGGGTTTGGCAGGCTCAGAAATTAAATGCACTCTACCAAGGCTGTTTCTTTTCCTTGTGTACCATTCTCTGAAACAGCAACTTTAAACATATTTTTTGAGATTTTCCAATTGTCATACTCCTGGAATTATCTCTTAACCAGTTGGGGAATTTATTTGCTCCAGTATGTGCTTCTAGGTCTGATACACTCCTGTCATTCAGAAATTGCTACCTAACAGATATCTCTTTCAATTTAGTTTCTTTTGATAGTTGCTGAATCACTACGTTCTGACGGGACATTTCTCCTTTGGTCAGTTCCTTCCTGGGCTCCGGGACTTCTGATTTTATTTTTAAATATATTTCTTGGTCCTCTGCCTGCTTATGGGAACTTTTTCATTTTTTCTTTCCATTTTACCTGTTATTTGTACATAGATAGATGATCATGATCTTGTTTTTAACACTCCAAAGAAACCTCATATTCACTCTTCAAAATGCACAAATAAATTCTTTCCTTGCATTCTGTCTTTCTCCTGGGTAGAACTGGAGGATTTCTTCCCTTTCCCTTTTAACTAGGATTAGGCCCAGCTATGATGCTGCTGTAGAATTTTTCTCCTGTTATTTCCCCTACCCCTGACTATAATCTTAATAAATGGTGACCACATTTCTGTTTGGAGCTGTTCCAATCATAAGGAATCCCCACTTTTACAGAGTGGGACTGTATTAGTGTCCATGCCAACTGAAATCATGCAAAGCAGCATTGGTAATCAATGGAAAAGTGTATGATTGTTCCATGACCTTTAAATTTTATTTCTCAAAATGTTAAAGACTCTCTTACTATCAAAAATCAAAAAAAGAATGAAACTGATATTGATTTAAGAAACCACAAGTTAAAACATCGGAAGTATTGACAATTAAAATGTTTTATTTCATCAAGGCATAGAAAAAATACTATCTTCATCACATTTAGAATTGGTTTTCTTCTGTCTTCTGTTCTCGTTCTCTCTAAAGTTCTGGTGTCTTTAGCTTTGCTGTGTTGCATCACGTTGGTTGACATGACAACTTAATAATTTTTTGTTACAACAATTAAACTTTTATTTTCGTCCATATAATTGGAAATGCAGGGTAACACCAGGTTTCAAGTCTGGCCCTGTATCTCCACAATTCTTATCTTTGCATTGGTGCTGTCTGTCCAAAATTTCTCTCATGGCTGCAGAATGACTGCCAGTAGCAGTAGCATCAGTGTTCCCATGGTGATGCCTGGGAGCAGATTTTGTGTGATGGGAGAAAAAATGGGCAAATTTCTCAAACTGCTCATCATGAAATCTATTTGTACACCTAATGATCTTCTTTCTCCTCAGAATAATAATAATGAACTGGCAAAATTAACCGTTTCACCTTTATTTCTCCTCACATCCTTCTCTGTTATTCAGCCTTCTAGTAACACACACACACACACACACACACACACACACACACACACACATTCTTTCAGATATGTTGTGAACTTGGAATGATAATACAGGGGCAAACCATCATTGACTTAAAGAAATTGTCGTTTCTGAACCTTCCAGAACAATGAAGAAATAAAGGGAATCCCTTTTCTATTTTGATACAGATTCAATATAACCAAACTATTAGAATTATCCAGTAGGAGAAAAACTTATTTATTAACAGCTTGTTAAAACTTCCATTTGTTTCTTGCTCATCCTTCTCTTGTTTAAACATTACATTAAAAGTGTAATGATAACGTCAGTTTGGAACAACCAGAACTCAAAGTAACCTTAAATATTTTAAAATAGGTTGGCCCAAAATAAAACGCAGAAAATAATTCTTTGCCTATTGTAATTTCTCGCTTGGCTGCACACCAATTTTCCAGCAACAAATAAACTCATGGGAGAACAAAAATATTTCTGAGTAAGTCATGCACCTAAATTTATCTTTTTTTCTTTAAAACAAACAAAAACACTACTTTTACATTCTGTGTGGATTTTATTTTCTTTCTTGCTAGGTATTCTTTCTGGATGTTAGCTCTAAGTAGTAAATAGAGACACAAAGCAGACAGAAGCATGCATAATTGTTTCCATTTAAAAATATTTAATCTCTCATGCAGAGAAAAAAGTTAATAAGCATGAATGTATAATGTATCATAACTGGCATGTGTAAAATTTATCCTTGGGCTTATTTCATTTTATTATTGTTCTCCTCCCTTGTCCAACAGGGTTCCCTCCTGAAAGGCACCCACTCCAATACACATATTAATATACTTGGTTTTTCATTCTTTACTCCCTCACTTCATTCACACAATAGGATTTGTTCCATGATCTAAGGATGTATTTAGTTCCTAGATTCTATATGCTCAAGAGCCTTCCATGGAACCCATCACTTCATCTTATATCAATTGCCCTTCACAACGGCAGCATAGGCTTCCTTTCCTTCCCACTTCCACAGTCAATGTCACATGGATGTCTTCTTAATAATCTATGTGGAAATATATGTGGGCTTTCTGGGCATATGTATTTGCATCTTTAATTTCACTAAGTATAGACAAATCCTTTCCCAGAATTTCTGTACCAGTGTGCGCTGAAATGCAACCTCTTTCGTGCCAACATTTGTTATCATAGACTTCTTTGATTTTGCCTTTTTTGTGAATACAAACTGGAGAAAATGCACTGTTTAAATTCTGCCTGGACTATAGTTAGTAATTGCATCTTATGAATTCTATATTGACTTTCAGTAGTGGGTGTCAATGCTTTCACAATGTGAAATTGAGATGACTTCTCAAAGTAAAAGAAAATCAGAGACTTATACTGGATTTCAAAATGGGCAAGTAAGAATACATCAGTGAGACAAAAAAAAAAAAAACTTGTAAATATTCATTTCCTTTGTCACTCCCAGTTATTCTATATTAAAATTGCCAAAGTTTTAAATGCTATGAATGCACACGCCTAGAAACTGACATTGATGTCCACAGCCAAGACTTGAAGAGGCTGGTGTTGATGCTGTCATCCACTCCACCCCTGCCAATGCTGCTGGCAGAGACATGGCTTTTGAACACAACCAGTGCTTTCATGAGCACTGCTGGCATTGCTGCCACCATGGGCTATCATGTCACTGTAACAATTGCACTAACCACCAATATTTCCTGCTGTTGCCAATGGCAAAACTGACATCACAAGCATTGTCAGTACCAGTTCGTACCTATATCATGCCAGCCTCTGCTGTCACTGGAGCCAATGTTCTGATCATCTTACATCATTACTACAAACTATTGCTCCCCAGAAGTCATAGGAAAATGTTTTTACATTATTTTCTTAATTTTATATTTATGTTTTCTTTGTGTTTGCTAAACTAAGAGACTATTTGAATAGTGGGTTTGTAATGCATTCAGAATTAATTTGGCCTTGAGATAAACTTATTTTCCAGGTTTCTTGGTCCCATAAGATAAGATAACCCTGCCCAGGCTCCTTATTTTGTCAAACTAATAGTTCTGAGGTTGATAATGACCAAGGTAGGCCTGGTTAACAGAGCACATACAACTGTTTCTAATACTGGGGCCCCCTGCTACAGAAGGTGGTAGGAATTCCTAAGTACTGTGGGGGAAGTTCAGGTAAAGGTTTTCTTTTTCAGAAGGCAGAGAGTTTTTTGAAAGTATTTTTTTCCATTTTTAGAAAGCAGTAAAAAGTGTAATATTTCACAGTAGAAAAAGTAGTGTATTTTACACGAAATATCGATAACAGTATGGCAAATCAATCATGACAATTTAAAGGAATGTGACTGAAGTTATATTATTTGGGATATTAGCTGAGAGAGGAAATAGAAATTATAAAGGGAGAATAATGCAATTAAGTAAAACATAGTGGAGAGCAAACACCAGCTGCACTTTTACCCAATAGTCTCTAGCAGTGTACATGTCTTGTCTTCAGAGTTTAGACCCTGCTTCTTGTTGTTGTTGTTGCTGTTGCTGATGCATTCTATTTAGAAAGAAATATGTAGGTTTAGGACATTGTTTGTCCAATATTAATTACTATATAAAACTATACTGAAGGGGATAAAAGTCTCAGTCTCCCAATGTTGAATTAAATTATTTTAATTATAACATTACTTAAATATGTACTACCATAAAGCAAAGTATAAACTCCTAGTGTTACAACTTTTATACAACCATAAAACTAACATAAATGAATAGATTTAAATAAAAGAACTACAAAAGCAATAAAATTTAAATTAACAACACTTATTTAAAGTGTTGGTTGAGGGTTTTTCTGAACTAAATTGCCATAGAAATATACTATTGACTGCAATAGTACAGATTCTTTTTTGAGTCGTCAGTATTTATCTATTTCCCTGGGCCCTTTGAGGACTTAATTTCCCACCACATTTCACTGTGCAAAAGATTGTGGAAACTTTTTTGTAAGGCATGCTGTGAATCAATGGGTTTTACTTGGCACAAAGTCATCTTTTACTTATTAAGTTTGCTTCTTTTGTTTTCTCATTACCCTAAAACAATTAAACTCATACTTTAGGCAGCAGAATAATTGTGAACACAAGCGAAAATGCTGATTCTGAAAGAGTATGGAATTAATATATATAAGTTGGTGGTCATCCAAATAATCTGAGTATGCTTAGATTTTCTTTTTTATGTCATTGAATTATACACACACACACACATATCCCTAGATAAATCTCAAGACGTCTTCATTTTCATATAGGCTAATGCCAGAAGGATATCCAAAATTTTAATAAATACAAAAGACTAGAGTACTAGCAATAAATAAACATATGGGAGAAAAAATATATACTTATTATTTCATTGGAGAAGGCTAGGAAAGTTGTGTTAAAAAGAAGCAATCTTTTTTTGTTCATTAAAAAATGCATCTTTACTGGGCATTAATCCCAAAGATAAATGATTTATGGTATTTACACTCATGGTAGAACCAGGCTGGGCCTGGTGGCTCATACCTGTAATCCCAGAACTCTGGGAGGAAGAGGAAGGTAGATTGTTTGGGCTTAGGAGTTTGAGACCAGCCTGAGCAGGAGAAAGACCCCATTTCTACTAAAAATAGAAAAACTAACTGGTGTTGTGGGCGCTAGCTACTGGAGGAGCTGTAGTCCCAGCTACTGAGGAGTCTGAGGCAAGATGGTCGCCTGAGCCCAAAGTTTGAGGTTACTGTGAGCTACAAGGATGCCATGAAACTCTATCCAGGGCAACAGAGTGAGACGCTGTCTCACAAAAAAAAAAAAAAAAAAAAAAAGAAAGCACTAAGATAAGATGATTGCATAAAATAATAGGTGTCACCTAAGGGGGGCAATGACTCTAATGATAATGTGTATAAGCTGCATTTAGAAATTCCATAAGAGTCCTTGGCAAATAATATCTGATACACGGTCACATCCCTGAGTCACTGAAGTGAGTCTCTGGGAAGGGATGTTAAGGCTATATGCTAGTTTTACATTTGAAATAAGGGAAAAAGTTAAAAACATTTTGCCCTTCAACATTCTATAAATCTGTTGTCCTCACAGGTATTTTCAACACTGTATTAATTACAGTAGTTTGGATACAGTTGACAGGAAAAACCGTAGGTAGTGTTAGCAAAAATAAATTGATACACAGAATTTTGGCTCACAAAATCAAAGATATAAGAGAAAAAATTCAGCCATCACAGAGCTGAAAATTAAAGGATCTCTGATTATATAGAGTAAGAAGAGAAAGTACCTAACTCCAGTGAGCTCTAAGTATTTCTGTCGTTGCCTTGTCTTCCTTGATATTCACATTTCTGGGAAAGTTAGTGCAAATGTTCTAGCACTAATCTTAAGTCCTCTACTTCTCCTCAAGCTCTAAGTAAACAGTAGATCCACTTAGTACGTGAATTCCACATTGGTAGAATGTAAGTGAAAGGAGGGAGGAATCCATTGCATTTGGGTTACTACTGCATCAGAAGTTACCAGTACTTCTGTCTATACTCACTAGGTGACTGTCCACGATACAGTTTCAGCTCAATAAGGACTGACTGAACAAACTAATGAACAAATAGGCCATGCCCTTGACTGGGGAAGGGTGCCGTGGTTCACAGTCTCACAAATCCTGAGCAAACCTGGGAGCAGTTCTTGATGGGAATATTAGAGGGCAGATACCAGAGATGGAAAAAACTGATACTGAATAGGCAACAAATGAATGGGGGTGAAGCACAATGTCTACTAAAAACAATTTCAGATTGTGTTTAGAAGAGAAAAAAAAAGATCTACCTTTGGAGACTTTTTAGTGTTGTCTCATGTGTAATGTTTAAGCATATTCTTCATCAGCTTTAAAGCTAATATTAGAGAAGATTAAAGACCTCAAACCGAGAAATAAGAACAAAAAGAGAAAAATTAAAAATAAAGTAAAATAAAGGAAATTCTAAAAGAGTGCAAATAAATAAAAGTAAAAGCAAAAAATATATAGAATAAATGAATTTAAACAAAATATGGTAGCTTAAATAGACCATCAAACTGGCCAATCTGTCTATTCTAATATAGAACAAGAGTTAAGACACAAATACATAATATTACAAATGAAAAAGAAGATATTGCTATAGATATTACTGATATTTAAAAGGAAAGGAAAACTAAAAATAGCTTATGACGAAGAATTCAACAATTTATATAATGTACAATTCCTGAAAACAGAAACTAGGAAACCTTACTGAAGAAGCTTATCCTAGCACTGTAGGAGGCTGAAGTGGGTGGATTGCTTAAGTTCAGGAGTTCAAGACCAGCCTGAGCAAGAGCAAGACCCTGTTTCTACTAAAAGTAGAAAAACTAGCTGGACATTCTCACAGGTGCCTGTAGTCCCAGTTACTCAGGACTGCCTGAGCCTAGGAGTTTAAAGTTGCTGTGCTGTGAACTATGATGATGCCAGGGCACTCTACCCAAGGCAGAACAGAGTGAGCTTCTGTCAAAAAGAAGAAAGAAAAAACTTCAGACAAGGGAAATAGCTATCAAAGACATTTAATTGCAAATTTCTTTTAACAAAGAAGACTTCAAGCCCAAATTGATTCAATGATAAATTCTTCTAAGCATCTAAGAAAAAACACATCCCAATTCCATGCAAATTTTTCAAGAAAATTGAAGAAAATACTTCTGAATTTGTTTTACAATGCTAATTCAAAAACCAGAAAAAGATATCATAAAAGATTGTAGAGCAATATCCTCGTGAGTTTACACAAAAATATACTCCCTAAACAAAAACTATGCTAGTGTTAGGCAGGTAGGTAGACAAGAGCAGGGTGGAAGGTGGATGTGGTTAGGCTATTTTGGCTAGTTTGTATTGGCATGGGTTGGGCTGGCCTGAGCTGTTATGGGAATAACAGGGTGTAATCTAGACCCTACAGGTGGAATACCTTGCAGGTAGTTTGGGAGTACTGATTACCCTAAATTCCTAGGGACTTTCTGTCATTGACAGATAAATAGGAGTTGTAATGGGAACATGTTAAGCCTGATTAGGGCCCTGGGAAGCTCCAAAAAGCATCTAATACCACTCAAAAGTTATGGGTAAAATCAGGCACTGAGCTTTTCATAGCATCTGTAGTCACTAAAATGGAGCCTGTTTGCTAACCAAGCAGTTAAAATAAATTTTTCCTTTCTTCCTAAAACTTTACTTGGACTAGCTCTCTTTAATTATTTTGGTGACAACCTTGAGCCATAACCATGCCACCCTAATACTTTCTTAAGAGAACATTGGAATAGTAGCTATATTAATTTCAGACCAAGAAGACTTCAGAGCAAGAAAAATTATCAAGGGTAAAAGAGGGGCATTACATAATGAAAAAGTGGTCAGTTCTCCAAGAAGACATAAGAAGACCCCTAACAATAGTGTACCAAATACGTTAGGAAAAAAAAATTGACAGAACCTCAAGGAGATATACAAATACATTATTATCATCTGAAATTTCAACATGGCTCTTTTAGTAATTGACATATCTCCAAGAAGGAAAATAGTGAAGTAAAAGCAAAAAATACATAGAATAAATGAATTTAAACAAAATATGGTAGCTTAAATAAACGAACAAACTGGCCAATATGTTTATTCTAATTAAAAGAAGGGTAACACAAACTTCAACTGATCAGCACCATCAATCAGATAAATTTAATTGACATTTTTAGAATTGCTCATCTAGCAACAGCATAAAATATATTATTCTGAAATTTAAAAGGAACTTTCACCAAAACAGATCACATTCTGGCCATAAAACACTTTTTAAGAAGTTCATAATAAAATAAATTACACAAAGTGTACTTTTCTCATACAGCAATTAAACTAGAAATCAGTAATAGAATGATAGCTTGAAAATATTAACATATTTGGAGATTAAGCCAAGCAATGTGTGAGCCAAAGAAGAAGTCTCAAAAAAATTAAGGAATACTTTGAACTAAACGAACCAAAAATCATAACTTATCAAAATTTGTTGGATTCAACAATGGTAGTTTTCTTTTCTTTTTTTTTTTTCTTTTGAGACAGACCCTCAAGCTGTCGCCCTGGATAGAGTACAGTGGCCTCACAGCTCACAGCAACCTCCAACTTCTGTGCTCAAGCAATTCTCCTGCTTCTGTCTCCCAAGGAGCTAGGATTACAGGTGCCCGCCACAACACCTGGCTAATTTTTGGTTGCAGCTGTCAATGTTGTTTGGTGGGCCTCGGCTGGATTCAAACCCTCCAGCTCAGGTATTTGTGGCTGGTGTCTAAGCTGCTTGAGCCACAGAAGCCAAGCCAACAATGGTAGTTTTCTAAAGAAAGATTTATAACATTAAATTTACATATTAGAATAGAAGAAAAATCTAAAATAAATCATCTAAGTTTCTATGTTAATGAACTACAAAAAAGAAGGGTAACATAAAATTAAATCAAGCAGAAAATATATAATATGTCATAAATCTCAGCTCAGAAAATAATGAAATTAAAAATGGGAAAATAATACACAAAATCAGTGAAACTCAAAGCTATCTCTTTGAAAGTATTAATAAAATAAAGAAATCTCTAGTCAGGTAAACATGATAAAAAAGAGAAATATAAATTACTGAAATCAGAAAAAAATGGAGGGGGTTGTTGTTACTGATCCCATGGACATTGAAGGTGTAAATGCTTATTATAAACAACTCCATCACCACAAATTAAATAGAACAACTCCTTGAAAGATATAAACTGCCAAAATTCATACAGCGTAGTTTATCTGAACCAACCTATCTATATCTACTAAAGGAATTGGATCAACTATTAATCAACCCCCTAAACAGAAAGTTTAAGGCCCAGATTGATTTACGGGGGAATTCTACCAAATATTTAAGAAAGAAATGACACCAAATAACCACAATTTTTGATTAAATACACTAATTTTAATGATTCAACGTGAATCTAGAATGTTTGATGAATATCATAGTGCTAGAAATTACAGAAATGTTTTAAGAAAACATGCTAGTCTATTCTATAAAATATATGTGATAACAATTTTGTTCTATTTATTAATTATATTCTTTATAAGGCATGATAGAAGAGTTTAGATATCTGACTTTATCCAGTACACTCTTTCCCCCACATTTCCACTTTCATTTAATAGATTTCATGCAGTAAACTACAATAAATATATATCATCACTTGTCTTTAAAGAAAATGTTACTGTAGTTGAGTTTTCTTTACTGGTATAATCTTAAAAAGACTTGAAATTCCTTGATGGGTTAATTAACAAAAAAATATTCTGAGAGATGTGTTATCAAACTTGATAGGATCACTTACCTAATTACAAAGGGCTCTCTTGTGGCTTACCTACATTGGTAGTTCCAATTACATCAAACGAAGACAATCCTGTTACATTCCTTACAGACCTATTAATGACATGCAAAACAGAACCAGGGGTCTATTGAGAGCCACAGTAGATACAGAAGTGATTCATTATAAGTAAATTTCATGGCAAATGCTCTCTCTGCTGAAGATATTTTCTCACACAAAATTTCTACTAAACTTCAGTGCACTTAGAAAATGAAAGCTGGCCGTTTTTTAAAAATTATGAGCCAGGCCTTGCAGACCTTATCCCAATAGTCACTTTAGGTATGATCCTCTAAATTCTCAGAATGTGTTAAATATCGCAGGTCATCATAGTATAGGAGACTGATAACACATTAGCGTTGCCATCACTTGGTCTCAGATGAGTTTCTTTAATTTCTCCTGTGAGTGAAGCAATGTTTACACTGAGGATAGTAATGTTTCTGAGCTCATGCGCTCGTGCCTGCACTCTCCCTCATTCTGTTGCTATGTCAGCATGCTTCCATATTTTTTCACAAACTTAACTTTTACTAGTGTGAGAATTTTCTTAATATGTTTTCCTTTAATTAGTCATTGAAAACTAGTCAAATGATCATACCAGGCCTGACAATTAAGTTCGGGAACTCATCTTAGACAAAGTGATTCATATCTCATTGCTGAATATCCCTATGGTTGCCAGATGGCCAAGAGGAGTACTTACCGGGTGACCCTTGCAATCGTCAGCTAGGTATGTAGCACTTCATCTAAGATGAGTTTGTAAACTTAGTTATCTGACCTCATGTGTATACACACACACACACACACATATTTTAAAGAAAAAACTGAATTAAATTTGTAGTACTCAAGTCGCATTTGACTTCTGCATTTACAAAAGGTGCTCACATGAGTTGTATCCATCTTTTCTTAATCAGTATGTATTGAAATGACAACTTTAACACAGTTTTTTTTTTTTCCATTCTTAAAATGTGCAGAAAATTTTTTGGTTCCTTATATATAAAAAATATTAGGTGGTCTTCAAGTAGAGAAGTTTTCTAATCAGTAATGGAGTCATGTTATGTCTTCTCTGTCTTGCTTGTTATTTTTCTAAATTTTGTTTCTTTTGCTATTGGCCATTCCCATGAAATGCAGAAGATAAGAGACTGTTCTTCTACTCCAATGTCTTGATACCCTGGCAATGCTTACTGAATAGATGCTAATATCCACAGCTAAGAATAGTGCTAACCAATAGATTCCAAACTCTAAAAGAGGCTTCATTTATTTTTGTGCCACTGTGGGGGAAAAAAATATTCTGAGGATGGTTACAACCTAGAAACACTCCCATATTATTCCTGAACTGACTCCTTTCTTTTTCCTTTGACACTTTAAAACAATGAAGACCTGGAAAAAATTCATTAAAATCTTTGAGTCTAAGTTTATTAATATTATAAAATGAATGTAGCTTTATTACTATTGGTAATATGTAAAGATGTAAAGAAATACAATACCTGGTGCTTGACTTACATTTATGTTGAACCGTTGCACTGCAATTTGTTACTTTCAATTGCAAATACTTAAGTAATAGACTTTGTTTCTCTTCATATCCTTGAATATCTAAATCTGATTTGGCCACTCAAGACATACAAAGATCTGACAATTAAATTGGAAAACTTGCCAGCATGTGCTTACATTGGCAGCACTGTGCAAACAGTCTATTAAGGTTTCACTCTTAATAGCAAAGGTTTGTTCTCTTAACTTTCTTGAATTCTCACCATTCCTCAAACTTGACAGACACCTTCATTTCTCCACATTGGTCCAAGTTATTCTTTTTTTTATTATTAAATGATAGCTGTGTACATTAATATAATCATGGGGTACAGTGTGGTGTTTTCATATGCAATTTGAAATATTTTCATCAAACTGGTTACCATAGCCTTCATGTCATTTTCTTAGTTATTGCGTTAAGTTATTTTTTATGAAAGTAAAGGTGCAACAATCTCTCATTTCATGGAAATGCCAATGTATTTTCTACCTTTCCTAATATAAGGGATTGGACTTACATATAGTCATATTGCACAAAAGGCAAGTGATAATAAAAATATCTAAATTAAGACTTTAAAATTCTTTAAATTCTGGTGTGCAAGTTCCAGAATGCTTATTGTGATAGGCTTCTTTTTTTTTTTTTTTTAAGATTTTTTTTCAATTTAAAACAAAATGTATCAATAGTAAAACTCCGGCTCAGCACCTGTGGCTCAAGTGGCTAAGGCGCCAGCCACAGACACCTAAGGTGGCGGGTTCAAATCCCCAGCCCAGGCCCACCAAACAACAATGGCTACAACCAAAAAATGGCCGGTCATTGTGGCAGGTGCCTGTAGTCCCAGATACTTGGGAGGCTGAGGCAGGAGACTCGCTTGAGCCCAGGAGTTGGAGGTTGCTGTGAGCTGTGATGCCATGGCACTTTACCCAGGGATATAGCTTGAGGCTCTGTCTCAAAAACAAAAAATAGTAGAACTCCAAAATAAAACTGAGAGTCCTAAATTAGCATTGATAACATTTAGTGTGTTTTTTTTTTTCCATTCAGTTTTTTTTTTTAAGTATTTGGTTCTTTATAAAATTGATCCTATTGGCTGTAATACTTGTTTGGCGTACTACTATTGGTCATAGACAAAGGTTACTCTGTGTGGAAAAAATGGTGTTCATACATCTTTTTGTCAAGAAAAACTATAGAAATTAAGAATGTTTAAGATAAGAAACAATTTAAAGCAAGACTATGCTCAACATAACCAATGCTTATATTTAAATTATTTTAGAATAAAATTTGTAAGTCTGAAATTACATATCAAAAGCTCAGACATCACAGTATTTGACAAGTGAGCACAAACACACATATCGATCACTGTCTTCTTCCTTTGACTTTTAAGCTAATAGACATCTACTTGCTTGTTTCCAAATGTGTTTTTCAATCATATAATTAAAAAATTAAACTAACTGAGGAGTTATATTGGGTCCTTGGGAACTTTAATGACTTCTGTTTTATATATAATTTTGAATAATTAGTGTCATTTCCAAATTAGAACAAAATTTTTTAAAGTATATATTTCCCAGATGCAAATTATAAACGGATTGGAGTGATCCTATTTTTATCATCTAGAGCAATGTGAACAAAGGCAATATGGAGGGAATATAGGTATTTCACAGAGTTTAATACAAAAATAAATGAAGATGACAAGCATAACTATAAAAGTAGAAGATGATGGTATCATCTAGTCACAACACCAGGTAAGGTTACCTCTTAGTTTTTTTAATTATATCTGTTATCTCTTTTATAGCTTTATAAAACATAAATAAAATAATTAATTTCATCTCTTTCTTTAATAGTTTTATAAAACATAAATTAAAAAGTAATTGTACATTTATTATTTGTACTTTCCCTGATACTAACCCTTATCAGAATGTAGAGACTTATTGGAGTTCCCCTAATGCTACAGCCAGGGTTCAGAGCATAGATCCTCGCACGTAAGATTCTCAATAAACATTTGTGATTAAGTAAGTGAATGAATCTCTAAATTAATGCTTAGATTAAAACAATTCTGACTAAAAATGAAGTATCCCAGAGGCTTCTTGCAAATGTGGCTTAATGTTTGTAAGGTTATTTTTTCTAGGAATTAAAGATATCCTTGTCTTCACCGAAGGAAATTTTCATAGAACAATCCAAAGACATAAAACACATTTATAGATAATTTGTGTTTATTTGAAGTATCTTATAATTTCTCCATGTGATTATAAAACCCACAGAGTTATGATATTCAATGTGTAAAACATTATTAAATAAAAATTGGTGGAAAAAGAGGAAGCATCCACAATGAGCTCTCTTTCACTTTGTTTTTTCATTGTTCACATTTTGCACTTTGAAAGAAACTGAATATAAACCAATTTAATAAATGTTTTTAAATTTTGACCTTATAAAAGGTGATTCCACAATTCTTTCAACTTATGAAACTCTGTGGACCCAGATATTTTGAAATGCATTAGCAGGGAATATATACAACCATTGAATCAATAGATTCACTTGATAATTATCCTGGAAATTCTTCAGGTATATGGTTGCACAGTCATCATTCAAAATAGCCCTGTTGCAATTCCAAGCTCCTCTTTCTCCTACCAAAACAGAATTCTGTAGATAATTTCTTTATTTAGTGAGCAAATGAACATCTTTGCCAACAACTTATCAACCATTTATCTACAATAGTTGATTCAATTTATTTTAATAGTTGCATTAATAGGATGAAATCATAGCCTATGTCAAATTAGCCCTTGTCATGGTCAAATGAAACAAAATCCATAAATAAGGATTTTTGAGAATCATTTCACTTTATCTTCACTTTTTCAGTAGCAGAATTACCCTTTATACTTTAAGTCAGCATAATTATTTTCATTCTTCGTTTCCTCTTTTATGTGATCAATATTCAGTTGAATCTCCCTTTGGTCCCAACTCCACCTTTTGAATGAGTTTATCAATAAAACTATAGTAATGGTTCAAAATGTACAAAAGAAAAATCCTATGTTTAGAGTCTTATTTTACATTTTAATTACATACTATTTTTATTTCCCATATTTATGAGTTAACAGAGACTAGAGTGAAAGAATATTTTTCTAAATCTGTGTTGCTGAAAATAGTATGTATGAGTTTTAGTAAAAGTAATTCCTGTCCCAGATTGAATTTGGGCCCTCCTCAGGTCGTGTTCTCAAAAGGCTTACCTTACCTTTTGATTTCTTTCTCCCCTGAGCTAGCTAATCAAATCTCTTTATCCTGGCTCTTAAGTGCTCTGACGAGTGTTCGTCATGCCTCATTCTCTTCTATTGCTCTGTCTCTGGAAGTTTTCTTGCTATTTCTTTCTTTACTTTCCAGTACCATTTTGAAGATTTGCCCATCTTTTTCCTTTACAGGAAAACATCATTTCTGTTTCATTAGTTAGTTAACCAAAAAGAAAGAGTTGTAATTCTAGATATTTAAGGCCACGTATTCCATTTAAACAATCTTCCTGCCTCTGTCTCCAAGAGGAAATAATTCCCTCAGACTCAGGTTCCCTTCTGGATGCAAGAAGAATGCATCGAACTGTTCTCTCAGCTCCTCAGGGTTCTTGGGAGAAAAGGCAGCATAGAGTCCAAACACAACCAAAACCTCATAAACAGAGGTCTTTGGAACTGGACAAACTAATTTTCAAATCCCTATTTTATAATTTATAATTCAAGTTTGTTAAGAAAAAAAACCCACATTTTTTCTAAAAAGATAAAATAGTGACCATCTTGCAGAAAAAATGTACACAGTTTAAAGATTTTATCCTTTTCATTAATGGGGAACCCAGGCAGATTTTCATAATAAATTCAAGAGAATCCAAGGACTGTGTATGTAGATGATGAATATAAAGTAGTTTTGTGTACATATCCTTATCTATATATACATGTTATATACACACACACTCACTACTGGGTATTAATATTTATATAGGTATACATACACACATACATACACATATCAGGAATATTGGAAGGTGAGTTTTGACATATCCAGTTGTGATTTGTCATAGTTGAAGTTAATTTTGTGGTATTTTTGAGAATACATTCAGATCCTAAGGTGGATGGAGTTCATTTTTAATCACTGACTTTGAATATAGAAGGCAAACTTTGAGTAAAATAATATTGAGCACACTTCTAATTTTACTGTGCAATGTTTCATCACTATTATAATGTTGTTTTTGCTGCTTTTACAGCAATTTGCCATATAATCCTATGTTCTCAGAGGATTCATTAAAAATTCCCAATTTCACCTACTAGTATTTGTCCTGTGCATAATATGCCTGGTTACATATTTTTAGTGGATACTGTACAATCTAGAAAAGTATAAAGATAATCTTTAGCAGGTGAAATAGTTGCAATAATTTAGGTATTCTGGTTAATTAATACATCACCAATAGTATTAAATATCATATGTACTTGTTACAAAAACTCCACGGTTCAACAAATTACCTGTAGACAACATTAACAACAAATGCTGGTCTTATTATTTATAATTTGACACTGTGTCCCTGAAAACAAAGTGTACTTATTTGAAAAACACTGTTCTCTGAGATGTGGATGTGGAGGTGGGTGCATATCATATATCTGACAGCGCTGAACTTTACAGGAGCCCTGTGATTATAGAAAATGGTTGTTAAGAAAACACATACTCTATTGTGCTTTGAAAAAGACTCATGACACTCCACAAACTTACATTACATGGCTAGGGAGAAAATTTGAGTTGTCTCTCATTACATTAGGCACTCATAAAGTCTCCTCCCTTCCATAGTCTTATAGGTTCATCTCAGGTGTCATATGATTTCTGGATATTATTCAGTTCCTGAGATTTCTATGCTTTATTCTTAGTCTGCTTGTCTGTCTTTTAGCTTTTGGATTATAGGTGAGAACCAAAGATCATACATTTCTTGAGCTTGATCTGTTTAATTATTATTATGCTGCATCTGAATAGGCTGTTGCTTTTTCTATGCAATTCAAGCAGTCAAGGAATGTAGTTCCTTGTCAGAAGCTAGCTTTCACTGCCTTATTTAGAAGCTGAAGTGAAATAAGCAACAAAGTGAAGACTTAAGTTGACTCTTAATTCTCTAACTTTTAATTTATGTTGCTTTGGAATATTTCTTTTAATTTTTTTTTTTTTGGCCAGGGCTGTGTTTGAACCTGCCACCTCCAGCATATGGGGCCAACGCCCTACTCCTTTGAGCCACAGGCACCTCCCCTTTTAGTTTTTTTTTTTTTGATCCTTAATTATTGTACCTACACATAATGATGCTAATGTGTGCTCTGTTTATCTGAGATGATCTGACAAATACTTAAAAACATTGGTATACAATAGTGTTTCATAGTTAATAAATCATTATATAGATGCAATGAACTTTATTAACTTAACCTTAATAAGTTAATCACCTTCATAAAGATTACCAAGTGTATTTAGGGCATTTCTTATTAGTGGCTTTTATTATACATATATTAGACTGTTTTATTTCCTATTTACATATTTCTATATTTTTTGTTTAGCTGGCTAATAAATTGTAGATTTATTTATGAAAGAATACAGTGAAAGTCATTTGGAGACAACAGGTCAAAGGTTAGTTAATTTCTGACAAGGGCAAATTCCTCTTGGAGCCATTGCAAAATAAACCTAGTGTGTAAAGAAAACATAAGCACAAGGCCAATCAGGCTTGAATGAAAGTACAAATGAAGGAGGCATGTTTCCTTATTGAGCAATGGGTGTACCAACATTTGGGAGAAGAACTAGGTAAGCAGGACTGACAGTATGCCAGAGTCCTTTAGCATTCTCCACATATTCCACATATGGTGAATAATTTTGCCAAATGGATTTGTGCAAAAGTTGGATGTGAGTCATTTTAAAGCCAAAAAATTTAGATTTATTATTATTCCTTTATCCTATCTCCTCCTTTTACAGTAACCCTGAAAGCTGCATATGTCAGGAAAAATAAAAAACAAACACCTCTTTAATTATTGATGGAAATATTCTATGAGTGATATTAGACCACTGAGATTTGGGGAAACACAGATGCTACAGCATTGCCTAGCTTGATTTACATAAAAAAAGGATGAGTTAATATTTGGGCACTTTGAATTGGAGCAGTTTCTGATAATCAGAATGGCTTTATTAGTAGTAAAGTGGTATAAAATGGGCCTTCAAGAAGAGCTTTTACAAAGTAGATATCCATTAATGATAGTTATGATGATGAAGATGATAAAGATATTGGTGTTGATGCTTCTGTTGCTGATGATGATGAAAAATGAGGGTATTCACTTGGATCTAAATTTGACACTTAAAAGTCAGGTCTGTATGTGACATTGGAAAGATTCATTGGAAAAAATGGTAAGACTTAGCGGCCACCTGAGACTGCTAGTGCATCAACAAAAGATTAATGACTTGTTGGTGCCAACTAACTAATTCTCCCCACTCATTATAACCTGGTTCTTACTAGTGTGCTCAGAGATGGTTCCCCCAAAAGCCCATGGTTCAATGTGTGTTTGATTCTTCTATGCATAATCTTATACACATGTATGTGTGAGTGTGAGAGAGAGAGAGACTAGAGATTTAGGCTTGGTAGTAGCATTTATGTAGGCACATGACTAATGCTGATTCAACTTTCAGAAACTCTGTTAACGAATTAAAGCATTGTAATTATCTTTTTCTTCTCAAATATATGGTTCTTTAACTCTTTCTAGGAAATACACAGGTTTATCAAAAAACAAAATTTTATGAAAACTTGAAAAGAGTAGGTTATATGGGAAGGGTGGTTCTCTACTAAGATAGAGATTTAAGGTGTCCCTGAAGAGCTAATAACTCTGCAGCATGTGTGGGCTCACCTTACAAACTATAAAATAATTAGTAAATATTTGATTAGTGAGTAAAAATGTATCGTTACCATGTTATATACAAATAAATGTCAAGTAACTGCCAAATCAAACAGAGCATTTTATGTGTGTCTATATCAAAGTCAAAAGCATGTCAATTATGTACAGTGCTTGACAGAAAAGACAAGGATAATTCATTTCTAGAGTTTAAGTAAGAATATCCATAATCATTTTTCCCCACAGACTTTGTGATAGGCTAATAGGGTCACAAAGGCTGCCACACTGTTCATATTTTAACACACATCCTCAGAGAGATGCCACATTAGAAACGTGAATAAAGGTCTTAACTCTAAATTCAAGAAGAGATTATTATTTTTGCATTTTACTATGTACTTTTAAGTTGTATCTTAATAAATGGAGATTAGAGTACCAAAAATGTATTAATTATCTTATTTTTTGATAAGTGTATTAGTGAGGGTTCTCTAGAGAAATAAAACCTATTGGAGACAGAACATATGGATATAAATACAAAGAAGGACAAAGATACAAAGAAAGAGATGGACAGATACACATATAGACAGACAGAAATAGTTTTATTATAGAGAATCAGCTCACCTAATTATGGAGTTGAATTATCACATAAACCGCTGTCTATAGGCCAAAGACACAGAAAAGCCAGTGGTCTAATTTTGGTCCAAGGGCAAGAGAAGACTCATGTCCCAGCTCAACAAGCAGTCAGGAGGAAAGGAGATGAGTTCTTTTTTCCTAAGCCTTTTGGTTCTGTTCATTTTCTCAAAAGTTTGGGTAACATCTACCATCCACCCACATTGGGGAGGAAAGTCTGCAATACTGAGACCACCAATTTTAATAGCATCCAAAAACACTTTCACGAGGACAACCAGAAATAATGTTTACTCTGCATACCCTGTGGTACAATCAATAAAATTAGCCATCACAATTAGTGACAAGAGCTGAGATTAATAGAATCATATTGCAGGCACTATATTCTACAGATGATGGAGTCTGACAGTTAAGTTTGTGAGCTTATCCTAGAAAAAGTGCTACATACCCCTTTGGTGAATATTGCTATGGTCACCTTCTAAGTACTCCCTTTGGGAAGCTATGCAGAACAAATCTGAAGGCATCATATTTCTAGACTTTGAACTATACTGCAAGTCTATTGTAACCAAATAAGCAGAGTGTTGGTACGAAAATATAGACATAGACCAAGGGAACAGAACAGAGAATCCAGATATAAAAGCATCTATCAACAACTAACTGATTTTTGACGAAGCAGACAATAATGTACATTGGGGAAAAGAAACCCTATTCAATAAATAGTGTTGGCAAAAATGGATTGCCACATGCCAAAAATGAAACAGGACCCCTGCCTTTCACCAATCAAAAATAATTAATTCAAGATGGATAAAGACTTATATAGAAAAAGATAAGAATTCTAGAGCAACATGTAAGTAAAACTCTTCTTGTCATCAGCCTAAGCAAAAACTTTATGAGGAAGACCTCAATGGCTATTTATGGAATCAACAAAAATTAATAAATGGAAGCTGATGAACCTAAAAAGCTTCTGCACAGCTAAGAAAACAATCACGAGAGCAAAGAGACAACCTACAAAATGGCCTTTTTGCTAAGAAAATATTTATAAACTACATATCTAGTAAAGGGCTAAAACCAATAATTAACAGAGAATTCAAGCAAATCAGCAAGAAAAAAATAAAACCTTATTAATAAGTGGGGAAAAGGCCTGAACAGAAGCTTTTCAAAGAATGACCAATAACATATGAAAAAATATTCAACACTACTAATCATGAGGGACGTGCAGATTAAAACCACAATGAGATATTACCTTACCCCAGTTAGAATGGCTCTTATCAAAAAGTCCCAAACTATAGATGCTTATGTGAATACACAGATCAAGAAACACTTATTACATCATTGGTGGCACTGCAAATTAGTATAATCTGTATGGAAAACACTATGGAGAACTAAAAGTAAAGCTGCTATTTGATCCAGCGATCCCTCTGTTGGGTATCTGCCTGAAGGAAAAAAGACTTTTCTTCAAAAAGACACCTGCACTTGAATGTTTATTGCTGCACAATTCATACAAAGTTGACAAATCAACCCAAGTGCCCATCAATTCATGAGTGAATTAATAAAATGTAGTATATGTGTAATACCATGGAGTACTACTCAGCCACAAGAAAGGTGAATTAATACCTTTTGCATAAATCTGGATGGAATTGGACACCATTCTCCCAAGTGAGGTGTCTCAAGAATGAAAAAACAAATACACATATACTTACTATGAATCCTGAACTGATGAGCACACTTGTGTGTAGTGTGGAGAGAAGTAAAGCTCCGTGGAAATCAAACAGGTGGGAGGGGACGAAGGGGAGAAGCAACAACCTACCTGACGGGTACTATAAACATTTTTTGGGTGACAGGTATACTTTTAGCCAGTACTCAAGCATTACAAAGGTGATCCGGGTAACCTAAAACCTTTGTATGCCTTTAATATTTTGAAATAAAATAAATAGTGCTTATTTATAAAATTAAGTCATTATAAAATAAATCAGATGTTAAAATATGAATATTACATATTTCCACGTTAATATCTCAAATAGACAAAATCAAGAGGAAAAAAAGAAGATTAGAAGTTACCAGGTCTAATGGGAATGGGGAATAGAGGAAATATGTTTAATGGTAAAAGAGTTTCCATTTGGGCTGAAGGAAAATGTTTGGAAATGGATTGTGGTAAACATTGCACAACACTGTGAATGTGTTAATGCCACTGGTACTCTTAAAAATGGTTAAATGGAAAATTCTATGAGATTGTATTTATGTGTATATATATAATAAATATGACATATATACACATAAAACACAATAAATGGAAACAAAATTCAAAAATCAAGAATAAATTATTTTTTAAAAATATCAAAGGGAGGGCAGTGCCTGTGGCTCAAAAGAGTAGGGCACTGGCCCCATATACCAGAGATGGTGGGTTCAAACCCAGGCCCGGCCAAAAACCACCAAAAAAAAAAAAAAAAATCAAAGGATATTTTATTGAAAAATTTTTTTGTAAGCAGTTGAGGATGACACCTATGATCAATGCTTAAGGCAGCGCATTAACCTTAGACTCACCACTTCCCACCTGCTTTACGATGCCTTTTGAAAATCCTTGTACTTCAGTGCTTTGGCCTTGTTTTTAGTGGCATTCAATGCCTTATACTCTTGAAGTAGATATTAGTCAAACGTTCTGTGTATTCACCCTCTAACTTGATCATTGCTGCTGCTCTAATTTTGTGTGCCGAAAATATAATGATTGAAGTTATAAATCCAAGGTCAGGTTTGGAATTCTTTCTTGGTAAAGAGACATCTACGTCCAGATCTATCCTTGGTTAAACAAGAACTACTGTGAGATTTGACAGATGGAACTCTTCTCTGGCACATTCTTTACAGCCTCCCACAAACAAATACCTTGATCCATTCTGTGTTTCAACACACATTAAGGCAATGTTCTATGCTTTTTTTGAATAGGATCTTTACTTGGAAACTGAAAGACCCAACAATCTCATATATTATTGGTCAAGAGAGATAAATAGAACCTTCTATGAGGAAGACAGATGAATGGCTAACAAGCATATAAAAAATGCTCATCATCCCTAATCATCAGAGAAATTCAAATCAAAACTACCTTGAGGTTTCACCTAACCCCAGTGAGAATGGCCCTTATCAGTCTTAAAGCTGTCACTGCTGGAATGGATGGGGAGAGAAGGGAACACTTTTATACTGATGGTCAGACTGCAAACTAATACAACCTTTTTGGAAGGAAGTATAGAGAATGATCAAAGAACTCAAATTAGACCGCTCATTTGATCCTGCAATCCCATTATTAGGCATCTACTCAAGAAAAAAAAAATCCTTTTACCACAAGGACATTTGCACTAGACTTTATCGTGGCTCAATTTACAATTGCCAAAATATGTAAACAGCCTAAATGCCCACCAACCCAGGAATGGATTAACAAGCTGTGGTGTATGTATACCATGGAATACATATTCAGCCATTAAAAAGATGGAAACTGTACATCTTTTGTATTAACTTGGATGGATGTGTTTACTAACACATTCTTCTTAGTAAAGTATAACAAGAATGGAGAAGCAAGAATCCAATGTACTCTAATCTAATATGAAAGCAGTAGATGAGCTAACATAAGGGAGAGTAGTGGAATGAGTAAGTGAGGAAAGAGGAGGAGAAAGGGAGTTGGGAGGGTCACAGTGTATGGCACACCTCTTGGGCTGGGACACAATTATAAGAGGGATTTCATCTAACAAATGCAGTCAGTGTAACCTAATTCTTTTTTTTTTTTTTTGCAGTTTTGGCCAGGGCTGGGCTTGAACCCACCACCCCTGGTATATGGGGCCAGCACTCTAGTCCTTGAGCTACTGGAACCACCCTCAATGAATTCTTTGTACCCTCAATGAATCCCAAACAATCATAAATAAATAATAAATAAATAAACAAATATTTAAAAATCTAATTGTTGCTGGGCTGCCATCTGTAATCCTAACACTCTAAGAGGCTGAAGCAGTGAAATACTTAAGCTCAAAAGTTCAAAACTAGTCCATGCAAGAGCAAATCCCCATCTCTATTAAAAATAGGGAAACTAGCCAGCTTATAGTGGGCACCTAAAGTCCCAGTTACTCAGGAGGCTGAGACAAGAGGATCACTGGAGCCCAGGAGTTTGAAGTTACTGGGAACTATGATACCATGGCACTCTACTAAGGGTGACAAAGTGAAATTCTGCCTCAAAAAAAAAAAGAAAGAAAGAAAGAAAGCAAATTTTTATCCTGAGAGCTGTGACTATTGAGCATTCATATAATAGTTTTACATAATCTGGATGTCCTAAGTGAATACACACGCACACACACACACATACATATATATGTGTGTATCCTCTGTGTGTGTGTATATATATATATGAATATATGTGTATGCATAGACACATATATAAAACTACATATACACATATTGATAGTTAAATAGTTGTTTTTAGCTATTCATGTAAAAAAGAGTTGAAAGTTCAAGTCAGAAATCTTTGCTTAGCCTGGGCTTTCCAAATATATAGAATTCAAAGGGTCCAGCTGTACTCAGCAATACACCCCCAGAGAATGTGTAACTGTAATATAAGCAGGAGCACCATTCCAGATACAGTTTTATCTAGGATAGATTTTTGCCTGTCTGAACTATTGCTACTAACACCCCACATCTCTGTCTTTATGAGCCCTGAATTCACCACAGACACATCCTGGGCAATGCCAGCCTACTCCCACTGCTCTCTGAATTCCCCTTTCTTCTCTGCTCCATGCTCAGTTCTGATGTTCCATTTTCTTGGGACCATCTGAGAGTAAAAGTGATTTAGCTATTCTGCCACCCTGAAATTCTTTCAAAATCATGACCCATCCCTTACTCTCTCCAGGAAGAGGGAATTCTAGAATAGAGGAAACAATGTAATCATTTCTATGTTCACAAGGAATAAAGATATTTTTCTTTCTAAGAGCTGCATTCAAGAAAAAACTTAGTTATACTATATGATGCATTGGATTTCTGTTAGCAAAAATATAACAAGAAATAGCCACAAACTAGAGAATTTTCAGAAATTTGTGATCATGTAACATAAGTTTAGATATTATGTTCCATGGTCATTATTTTACATCATTTTGACACAATCCCAACTCCTAATCAATTGACTCTGTTTATATACCAGTGAGATGAGATTCTAAACTTTAAATTCAGAAATCAAAATTATTTTTAAATGTCCTTTTTATATTTTACCAATAAATACAACATAATAACCAGGTATGCCCACACTAATTTCTGTGATTTCTGCAGGCACTGCTTCTTCTTTCCATTGACTTTATTTAGGAAGTGAAGCTTCCATCCTTCATTTCAACATAGAATGATTCATATGGAGCCACAATCTATAGATACTGCTTTCCTCTGCTTTTCCAAAACTAAGGTGATGTGACCCTTATTTTATTCCCAAATGAAAGAGAGTGATATCCAGTCATATTTTTCTTAATTTCAGATTAGAAAAAGTGGCCTTCCTCCATTTAACGCTAAAATAATTACAAAAGAGAGACTGTGCATAATTTATCTGGATAGAATTTGAGATGTTAGAGTTTGGAAGACTATGATATGCTTGTAATTCCTTTATTAGTTTTAATGTAGGTAAGTTACTTTGATGACATCTTATAAAACCCTTATTTTCCAGATGAAGGAAAGGATGTTACTTGGCAAATGACTGAGATGCCTATGTAGAAAATTTCTTAAGGGTTTCCCAGCACAAAAGTGGCTTAAGAGATTGAAGATGTTTAGCCCAGAGAAGAAATGACTTAGCTGTTATGTAATGCTTTACACACTGTATGTAACAAAGCTTTGAATATTTTTTCTAAATACACCACAAAAAAGGGCAAGGGAAAAAGTGGGATAGGGACAGAGACAATGTCATTTGTGCTTAACCCAGTAGCTTCCTATATTGTATTTCCTTATTATGTGGCATATTCTCATCAAGGATGAAAGATCATTGCTTAGATACCATGAAGATATTATTCTTTCTTTGGTAGAAATTTTTGTCTTGAAAGCTACAAAGGGGCCACTGAAATTTAAAATTCTAGCATTCTCTTAAAAAGGCTTGGCTAAATTCTTTGAGTTAGTAAAATAATTACTGTTTCCCCGAAAATAAGACCTACCCCCAAAATAGGCCCTAGCAGGATCTCTATGCATTTGTTAAGTATAAGCCCTACCCAGATAATAAGACCACGTGTCTTGGCGCAGAGCAGTAAGGAAGACTGGAATACCTTTTATCTGCCACAGCTCCTTTCTCTGAGCTGTTTGCACTTGTGTGAGTGTGCATGTGGTACTTGTGGTCACAGGCATCCTATTGCACCCCATGTGAACAGCTAGGGGAAAGGAGTTCACACATTGCTAGCATCAGCCCCACCAACAAGGTTGGCTCCCCCTGTCAGGTTCCAGGAGAAGATTACTTAACTATACTTGAATAAATGTAGATTGTTGTATTATACTTAATAAAAATAAGACATCCCCTGAAAATAAGCCCTAGTGTGTCTTTTTGAGAAAAAATAAATATAAGGCAGTGTCTTATTTTTGGGGAAACACAGTAATGCAAATGAAACAAACTCTGCATGTGGAAGAGGCTTGAACACAACAGCAGGTGGGGTCCTATGGAAACACTGTGGTCTTTGGGACCTGATCCACCTGGCTCTGGTTTCAAAGCAAAGGTTTTAACATTGATGGAAATAATAGGACCCCCCCCCTTTCAATATTTGATAAGTGATGATATTGCAGTTACTAGCTATAAACTAATTAAATGGTAACAGAATTAAAATAAGTTATCTTTTCAACCAAATATTTGATAAAACAGCAGAAAAGAATTGGACAATAGCTTTGCAATACTGCTAACTAGGTGAGAGAACAATTAACGGCATAAAGACCCACAGCTTCCCTGGGCCTATATCTTCAAGTGTTTTCCCCACACTTTCTTTGAGTATTTTTATAATTTCATGCTTTAGATTTAAATCTTTTATCTATCTTTAATCAATTTTTGTAGGTGGTGAGAAGTGCGGGTTCAGTTTCAGTCTTTTAGATGTAGTTACCAGGTTTTCTCAGCACTATTTATTGAATAGAGTTTATTTTCCCCAGTGTATGTTCTTGTTTGGTTTATCAAATATCTGGTGGCTGTAATAGGTTAGTTTCATATCATGGCTGTCTATACAGTTCCAAATGTCAATGTCCCTATTTTTGTGACACCACCATACTGTTTTGATCACTATGGCCCTGAAGTATAGCCAAAAGTCTGGTGGAGTGATACCTCTGGCTATGTTTCTATTACTAAGAATTGCCTTTGCTATATTGGTTTTTTTCTCGTTCTATACAGAATGAAGAATTATGTTTTCCAAATCTTGAAAGTATGATGATGGTATTTTAATGGGGATTGCACTGAATCTGTGCTTTGGGTAGTATAGACATTTTGATAGTGTTGTTTCTTCCCAGCCATGAGTGTGGTTGTTTATTCCATGTGTTAGTGTCTTCTGCGATTTCTTTTCTTAGGGTTTTGTAATTTCCTTTATAGAGTTCCTTCTTCACTTTTTTAAGGTATATTCCTAGATATTTCATTTTTATGAAGCACTGTGAATAGAATTGTGTCCTTGATTAGCTTCTCATCTTGACTGTTATTGGCATATACAAAGCCTATAGATTTGTTTAGATTGATTTTATATCGTGAGACATTACCTATTTTTTGATAAATTCCAGGAGTCTTGTGGTTGAGCCTTTGGAATTCTCTAAGTATAAGATCATATCTTTGGCAAAGAGCAAGAGTTTGACCTCCTCAGCACCCATTTGAATGCCCTTTATTTCCTTCCCTTGCCTGATTGTATTGGCTAGAACTTCCTGCACAATGTTGAATGGTAGTGGTGATAGAGAACAACCTTGTCTGGTTCCTGTACTAAGTGGAAAAGCTTTCAGTTTTAGTCCATTTGTTATAATATTATTAGCTGTGGGTTTGTCATAGATGGCTTCAATAAGATTAAGAAATCTGTCACTTATACCTAAATTCTTAAGTGTTCTAATTAGAAAAGTATGCTGAATTTTATCTGATGTTAAGTATTTCCTGTAGAGCTGTTTTTCTTCTGTTGATATTCATAATTACATTTATGTAATTTGATATGTTAAACCATCCTTGTATACCTGGGAAGAAACCTACTTGATCATAATGAATGATTTTTTTTTTAATGTGTAGCTGCTATCAATCACCTAGGATTTTATTGAGAATTTTTTCACCTATATTCAATTAGTGAAATTGGTCTGAAGTTTTCATTTTTAGTTGGGTCTTTTCCTGGTTTTGGTGTCATAGAATGTGTTGGTGAAGATTCCTTCCTCATCAATTTTTGGAAATAATTTCTGAAGTATGGGTATAAGCTTTTCTTTGAAGGTTTGATAGAATTCTTATGTGAAGCCATCTGGACCAGGGCTTTTTTTTTCCCCCTTGGGAGATTTTTTATTGTTTCTTAAATCTCAGTACTTCAAATTGATCTGTTCAAGAGAAGTATTTCTTTTTGATTAAGTCTATGGAGAGATTGTGATTCCAGATATTGATCCATTTCCTCCACTTTGTCAAATTTCTGGACCTAGAGTTTCTTGTACTACTCAGAGATGATCTCTTATATCTCTGTGGCATCTGTTATTATTTCCCCTTTATAATTTCTGACTGAGGTTACTAGAGATTTTAATTATTTTTACAAAAAACCAACTTATTGTTTCATTAATTTTCTGAATAATTCTTTGTTTTAAATTTCATTAATCTCTGATTTGATGTTGGCTATTTCTTTTCTTCTTCTGGTTTTGGGGTTAGATTATTCTCCTTTTATTGGTTCCATAAGATGGTTCACACATTTGTTGATGTATTCTCTTTGTGTTTTTGGAATGTAGGCATTAAATGCAATACATTTCCCTCTTATGATTGTTATGATTGCATTTGCTTTCTCCCACAGGTTTTGGTAAATTGTGTCTTCATTGTTGTTATGTTTGAGGAATTTAATGATTTCCTGATTTATCTTTTCATAAACCCAACTATCATTCAGCATAGGGTTGTTTGATTTCCCTGTATTTCTGTGGGAATGAACTTTATTTTTTTGGAGTTGAGTTCTACCTATATTGCCTTATACTCTGAGAAGAGACAAGGTATAATTTCTATTCTTTTAATTTTGCTGAGGTTTGCTTTGTATCCTAGGATGTGGTCAATTTTGGAATATGTACCATCCTGACATGAAAAATGTACATTTCTTAGCTTTGGGATGGTGTGTTCTGTATATGTTTATTAATCCCATTTGTTCTAGGGTCATATTTAAGTCCTTTCTGTCTTTGTTTAGTTTCTGTTTAGAGGATCTGTCCAGTTCTTTCAGAAGGGTGTTAAACCTTGACTGTTATGGTGTTATGGAATATCATATTGCTCAAACCCATTAAAGTCTGTTTCATAAATCTGGGAGCAATTGTGTTGGGTACAGAAATATTTAAAATTAAAATGTCTTCTTGTTGTATTGTTGCTTTGAACAGTACAAAGCATCCATCTTTGTCTTTCTTTACTTTAGTTGCTTTAAATCTGCTTGTGTATATAAATAAGATTGCAACCACTCCTTTCTCCTTATTTTTATTTCCTTGTAATACTATTTTCTATCCCTTAACATTGAGTCTTGATTTGTCCTTTAAAGTAGATGTATCTCCTGGAGAGAGCATTTGGATGGCTTGTGTTTTTTTATCCAATCAGCCAGCCTGTGCCTCTTTAGTGGTGAATTCAGTCCATCGACATTTATTGAGAAAATTGATAAGTATGTCAGGGTTCTATTCATCTTAATTTCTGAAAGTCTGTTGTGTGGTTTTATTCTTTGTGCCACTGTGGAAGCTAAGCTTTGACCTTTATCTTCTGAGTGTTTACTTTGCTGGTAGTCTATTGTGATGGTCTGTGTTGAGAAGAGGTCTAAGTATTTCCTATAGAGCTGGTCTTGTTGTGATGAATTTCCTCAGTGCTAGCATATCTGCAAAAGATTTTATTTCTCTATCAATTTTGCACTTAGTTTAGTAGGATACAGAATTCTGGGCTAAAAATTGTTTTGTTTAACACTGTTGAAGGTGGATGACCATGCTATTCTGCCTTGGAAAGTTTCAGTTGAAAAGTCTGCTGTCGTCCTAATAGCTCTGCCTCTGTAGGTCAGTTGGTGCTTACTCCTAGCTGCTTGCACAATTTTTTCTTTAATCTTGACTATGGATAGGTTTATTACAATGTCTCTTTGCATTGAGATGACCCAGGGTTTGATATTCATCTGAACAGAGTGTGTCAGGACCTTTAGTAAAACTGGGAAATTTTCATTTATAATGATCTCCATTCCTTTGGGAGAGTCTTCTTCCCCTTCAGGAATCCCTATTATTCACATGTTTGAATGCTTCATGGACTCTCATAGTTCTCTAAGAGCCTATTATGTTTTATCTAACTTCTTTTTTGCCTCTTTAACTACCTGGGTTACCTTGAAAACTTTATCCTCTAGCTCTAAGTTTCTTTCTTCTTCATGATAACCTATTTTTGATACTTTCTACTGTACCTTTACATTCCCTGATTATATCATTCAATTCTTTAAGCTCCACCATAACCTTTCTATATTACACATATCTCTCATTCAACTTCTGTTTCTGTCTTTCCATTTTCTCATCCATTCCTTTTATTGTCCTTATCTTCCATATTTTAAATTCCTTTTCTGTAAAGTCCATTAATTTTTTATAGGTGAAGTCTTCTGCAGTAGCTGCCTCATGGTCCCTTGAGGGAGTTCCTCTGTTTTGGTTTTACATGTTGTCTGAATTTTTCTGTTGCTCTTCATGTGTTCTTTTTTCTTATTCACCTCTTCATCCTCCTTTTTTCCTTCTCACTGCCTCCTTTGCATGAAACAGAAGTCCTTGTTCTTGATGACAATATGTTACAATACATTGCCAGGACATGAGGTAGTACTGTGGTTTTTTAGGAGACAGAGAGCACAGCAAGCAACCTCTATGGTCCTTAATCCAAACTTAGCTGCCTTCAGTGATTGCCTGATTATTTCCTCAGCATTCAGACTCTGTCAGGTTGGGATCATAAAGCTCACAAGAATCCTCAGGGGAAGGTCTCACAGTGCCCATGAGTCCTGTTCTGGTGAATTGCAGGAGTCTATCAACCTGTCTCAAGAGTGCAGTTCTGATCCTGGTAGGCAAAAGTAAGATAACTGTGATTTAGGCCCCTGTTAAGACCTTCTCATGACCTTCCCAAAATGGCAGTTCCCCGGCCACAGAGACTTTCTCAGTACAGCTGCCTCACCAGCCACCAAACCTATGAAAAATCCATTCTAACTGGCATTCAAATCTAGTTGTTATATATTGTTTTAGTCCACCCTTTCTTCCAAGCTTTCCACTCAATGCACAGCTTCCCCCAACAGCTAAAATCTCTGGAAAGGCTTCCTCTCATCTCAGACTTTTGCATGCAGCCAGACAATCCCAGCTGGTCACAATCACTTGCATAATTCATCAGATTTCCGCCACTCCAGATCTTATGCTGCATCCAGCTCACTACCTCCTTTCTATGCTCCCTGAGTTATGACTCTGGGTAAGATCCCCATGGCAGGTATGGCTGGATTCTTTCTTTTTCCCCAGCCATTCTAGGAGAGTTCAAGTGAATAATCCTTCTGGTCCACCATCTTGCTCTGTCCCCACAATTGGCCTTTTTAAAGGGTTCTCATGATTTTATTTCCTAAGTCCTTTCAGAAGAATTACTAGTTGCAGAAGGCCAGGGCCATTATGCTTTTTCTATGGGACATTATGTCATGATTATAAGAATAAAAAAAAAAACACAATAAGTACAATAAAAATAATAACACACCTTTTGGTGATGAGACACAATTACAAGCGGGAATTTACCTAACGAATTTAATCAATGTAATTTGGTTCTCTGTACCCTTAAAGAATCCCCAGAAATAAAAAATATATATAATATAATAATAATGATAATTAAAAACAGCATCTTTTATCTGAATCTATTGGTTTTTTAAGGCTAACAACGTACCACAAACCGGGGTGCTTAAAAGAAATTTGTCACCTAGTATTTCTGGAGATACAAGTTCGAAATCAGGGAATCATCAGAGTCAAGCGCTCTCTGAAACCTGTCATGATCAATCTTCCCTTCTCTCTTTCTAGTATCTAGTGTTTGGTTTTAGCCATCCTTAGTATTTCTTAGCTTGTGTTTGCAACAGTTTAATCTGCCTCTCTCCATGTAGTATTGTCCCTGTGTGTGCCAAAATTTTTATTTTATTTTAAAAATACTAGTCATTTTGCATTAGGGGCCATCCTACTCTACTATGAATTCCTCTGTAAGAATTAGGAGTAATTAATCTTTAAATACCCAATTTCCAATAAGGTTATATTATGAGGAACAATGGATTAGAATTTCTAAATATTTTTGGAAAAGTCACTTATTAATCCATAACACTGATAATGTATTAAATCAGGGGAGACTATTAACTAGTCCAAGACAGACATGGCTTGCAGTAATGAAAACTCACATTTTCTTCATATTAGATGATAATATTCTGCTTTTGGGAGTCATTAAAACATCCAGACTAGTGTAGCAATAATCATCTCAAAAAGTTACCAGTCACTGTTACAGAGAGAAAGAATACTTCAGGGCCTCACAGGTGACTGCTGAATATTATGGGCCCATGGGAAGCAGAAAGTGTAGGATCAGAACGCGCCCACTGTCAGGTGCTTTCAGCAACAAAAGCAGAAAACCTAGCTAATGCTAGCATGAACTTGAAGGTCATTTGTGTTAATTGGCAAGATATCCATATGACTAGAAGTCAAAAGATTGATATGTTCACTTATTGATGCTGTCAAAAACCCAGGAATAAGCCTGTCTGCCAATCATTCTCACTCTCTCTCTCTTTCTCTCCACTCCTCCCCCCCAAAACTGGGTTCCAAGTCCAATCTCTAACCAATTATCTCCAAAAGTGAACTAGATTACCATGATTGCTTGGACTCATCCTTACATATCACTCAAGGCCAAGGGTTTGGCCACTCAAATTAATTTGGATTCTGTTTGCAAGGAAAAGGGAATAAAATGGTGAATTGCTATACGGTAGGAATAAAAATGTTACACATACACACAAAAGATCAAGTTCAGATTTAAGTGTTATCTCACATCACATTTAATGGGTGGATATGTGACTAAATGATAGTTTTTCTCAACTTGAATTTTTTGGTTTATTAAGAAATAAGTAAAATTTAGATTTGTGCTTTAGTTGTCTTATGTGCTTATTCAAACATTTAACATTTATGAAATAAAAACAACTTTCTCCATGTATGGAACATTTTATCATGTATATTCTCACATACATTTTTTTCAACATTTTTTCCTTTTATTTATTTAAAAAATAACTTTTTTATTAAGTCATATATACATAGATCATGAATACATTTATGCCTTTGTGGGATTCAATGTGTTGATTATTTGTACAAACTGGAGTGCTTACATCTTACTAATTAACATAGCTTTCACTTCAATTACTTAATCACAGTGTTAAGACATTTGTGTTCTATACTTGATAGATTTGACTTATACCCTTACAATATGCTCCATGGGTGTGATCCCACCATTAACCGTCCCTCTATTGAACCACGCCCCTCCCTTCCCATCCCCCACCCCTTCTCTCCTTCATCCTGGGCTATTGATTCATCTTTCATATGAAAGTGTGAGTGATTACTAGATGTATATCCAAAAGATCAAAATCACTTGTCAACAAAGATATTTGCACCAGATTGTTCATTGCGGCTCAATTCATAATTGTCATGTCATGGAAGAAGCCCAAGAAGCCCATCGACCGATGAATGGATTAATAAATTATGGTATATGTATACCATGGAATACTATGTAGCATTAAAAAATATGGACAACTTACCTCTTTTATGTTTACATGGATGGAGCTGGAAAATATTCTTCTTAGTGAAGTATCTCAGGAATGAAAAAAAAATCCAATGTACTCAGAACTACTATGAAACCTATTTATAATCTCACATACATTTTTATTGTATTTTCCTCAGGAAAAAATATAAAGGCAGGGGGAGGGAATTATAATTCATCTTTATTAAAAATAATAAGAAATCAGATATAAGTTAATGCTATGAATATACCTGAGGATTGAATTTCTCTGATATAGACCAGCGCATTTTCCACAACCCCATAGTGTCTTCCCCTCTTGTTATACTTTGCCTATTTTATATTAAATAGGATTAACCCAGATGACCAATTAAATAGAACATATGTTTAATCTCTAGATTTCCTTGAGCCCAAACACAACTAAAATTACAGCATACTTTTTTGGAAATGATTAAAATTTTAGAGAAATAAGCTCTATTACCTTTTGTTTCTCAAATGTGAAGGTAAGATGAAATACCAAATAAAATAAACATATTTTAAAGTAAGTGCAATTTCGTAAGATTTTATTTTTAGAATTCTGCTCATTAAATATATGTTTCTGAAAATATATATATGTGTGTGTATACATATATATATGTATATATATATAATGGAATTTGTTATGTGAATATTCCTTAAGCCATCATTATAAAGAGCTTTAGCATTTTCTTTGAAATGCCCTGGTTATCACAGGCATTCAAGGGGGATTCAACGCATTTGATTGTTCAGAATTGTAACAAATCAACTCTAACTCCGATAGGATTTTATCACACTGAGGGATCTCAAGACATTTTGAAACATATTAAAACTAAAATTCGAATCCAACTTGAAATGTTTGTAATTCATGAAAAGTTGATGAGCAGGTCTCAGCACTAGCATCACAATCTGTGTTAAGTGCTTGCCTGTGGGGATTGCAGCATCATCTCTAGATACCCAGGACAGTCATGTCATACAAAACGGAGACAGCATGTGTCTCTGCCTGACAGATGCTGATAAAACAGTGACAGGAATAACAAATAACTAAAGAGATCATTATGCCAAAATCCTATGTCTGGGACTACGCAGAATGGTATAAACATCGGCACATCAGCTGTAGTGATATTTGATGTCCCCTCAAATCAACGGACCCTGCCATGCCCTGCAGATGCAGACACAGCAGAATGAAAGGCAGGGATTCCAGACAATACCACAAAGGAACATGTGTAACTTGTAGAGGTGTTAAGGGCAAATATACAGGAGCAGGATAAAAAAAAAGACTAGAGTGTTGAAGCTAGAGAAGCTCGTTAAAGTTAGCAATAGAGATCCTGGCGATTTTCAGCAGAGCTGACAGAAAATAAGATATGAGGGAAGAAATTCAATGATATGCCCTGGTTTCTGCACACTCACCCCATATGTGTCTTCCTGGATGGCTGGCGCAGTGCCTGAGTCATAGCAAACACTAAATAATCATGTTGAATGCACAAATGTGATCTTTAAAAGAATTACATAGTAGTCATAGAATTCATTACTATTTTCTTCTTTTATTTTTAAAAATTGATTTATGGCTTTTCTCCGTCATTTGATTATAAAGAGGAAAAGAGACCAAGTTTTAGTAGCATAGAGGGCCACTGCTTCTGCATAATCAATGAATTACCAATAGAAGGGGAGAACTCTGCTGAATGAAAAGTGCAGAGATGGTGACCATAGGCTCAGTCACCTATTCATTACAGAGCCTGGGCAGACCACAAGTGGTGACTTAATTCTTCCACCACTCCATGTATGGATCACAGTATTCACTTCCTGGCCAAACCAAGAGCCATGCGTGTCCCCCACTTCTAACATTATTGGTATGTCCTTGCCATGCTCAGCCCTGGTGATCTCTCCTTATTTTTATTTCTCATGTTTCTTTTCTTTGCCTCTCAATATTGGGAAAACCATCTACTATGGAGGGTGAGATAATTATTTTTATCTCTCAATATTTTCTTTTACTATCTTTTTTTTTTTTTTTGAGACCTAGCCTCAAGCTGTCCCCCTGGGTAGAGTGCAGTGGCATCACAGCTCACAGCAACTTCCAACTCCTGGGCTCAAGCGAGTCTCCTGCCTCCACCTCCCAAGTAGCTGGGACTACAGGCACCCACCACAATGCCCAGCTATTTTTTGGTTGTAGCCTTCATTGTGGTTTGGCGGGCCTGGGCTGGATTCGAACCCGCCAGCTCAGGTGTATGTGGCTGGCACCTTAGCCACTTGAGCCACAGGCGCTGAGCCAAGATTTTCTAAGTCCATAGTGATTTTAGAAACTTGGTTTTTCAAACTAAAACTTATGCCTTGTATCTGTGCTTTATCATTTTTCCCCCATGACATCTGGTATCTCAGAATTTAGGCATTATAAAGGGCATAAGAGAATCGGGATAAACAGAAACTGACAGTTTTACCTTTCTTTCTTTCACAGCTTCTCTCTCTCATCTGCCCTACTCTAGCCACACTGTCATAGGGCCATTGTCTTAAACACGTGTGACCCTTGGAGCTCAGCATCTTTATGCATACTGTCCCTGCCCACTGTGCCTCTCTTCTCTACCTTTGCACAGCTGACACTTATTGTCCATGTCCCAGGTGCAGTATCATTCCTTTACAGCCTTTCCTGGTCAAAGTCAGTCACATCCTCCCAACACTCAAAAATTCTTTCCCAAATATTTGTCAAAGAAACATGCAGCACACAGGAAAATATCTAATACCCACTCTCTCCTTCTTACTAGCAGAATCCAAGTTTTTTGGAGATTCTGCTAGTTTTTATATGCCTATTTAAAATACTTCCCCATATTCCCTTGTCTTAGGAAAATAGCACACACTTTTGTCTAACTTAAATGTTAAGTCAAATTATAATGCAAAGGTTCAGACCTTTGTATCTTTCTTCTGCATTGTTCTTGTGTCCATTGTATGTTGCCGAGAAAGTGGATATGGTATGTCAAACAGGAGAAACCACCATAAAAGCATGAGTGGAAAAGCCATGGGATACAGATAATGAAAAAGGAAGCCAGAAGGCCTTTGGCGTTCTTACTGGTTTCCTCAAGCACTCACTCGAGGTGTGGGCTCTATTTTTTTTCTCATAGTGAAAGAGAAACTCCCTTGTTTTGGGAACTCTTCTAAAAATGAGGACAAAACAGCCTTGTTTTGGTTAAGTTAGTGTAATCTGATTTTTGTTCAGTGTAATCTCAATCCAAAATGTTGTTTTAGAAAAGTCACTCCATGTCCAACTTTATCTAGGTCCTAACTTAACAGAATTATCATTAGACAAGACAATTTCCATGATCACCAGGTCTAGTATGGGTTTTCCTTTAAAATAAAAACATAATTTAACCAAACATCATCATCATCTTTGTGTTGTATTTCTTCCTTTCATTTTGAAAACCAATGTAATATATAAATTTTTAAATAACTATTAAGTATAAGACAATGTGCCAGCTGGCTTAATTAACAATATTTTCTTTTAAATGAACATACCCCACTTTCTATTTTTTCTCACATTTTTCAAGTATCAACACATGATTAATTGAAATGCTTATAATTAAGAATTCATGAAAAGATCCAAGGAATAGTTTTCAAATTTAATTTTATGAAATCAAATACTATTTTCTTTAGAAAATTATACTGAAGACCAGATTGTGGTGGGGTAAAGAAGATGTATAAAGTAGAGCAATAGTTTCAAAATGCTGGTTTACAAACCAGTGCTACATCTAATCACTTAGGAAAGATTATAGGCCAATCCCAATCTCTCATGTGCAGTAAAGAATATAACCTTGCCCCCTAAAAGGTTTGGCCTTTGCCTTTAACTTCTTGAGGATACTATCTAAGCTCTTGGAATGTCATACATGATAGGAGCTTTTCTTTGTGTGTGGGCCTGGGGCTAGCCCAGTAATAATAATGTGATTTAGGATGGGGCTATACACCACACCAAAAATGAGCATTTGGGGTATGAACTTTGGGTGATGAAGTATGAGCTTGATCACTCCAGGGGCTGGAAATTAAAATCCACAGTGAACAGTCAAATATGCCCATATTATGGAGCCCAGTAAAGACTCCTGACTCCAAGGTTCAGGCGAACTTCCTGGTTGACAATCTTCTACATATATTCTCACATCAATAATTAATGCTGCCTAGGCTCTGTTCATGTGTCTCTTCCCTCGCCTGATTTTAAACTGTATCTTTTCCCTAAAATAAACCCTAATTATGAATTTAACAGCTTTCCATTAAGTTCCATGAGTGTCTCCAGTGATGATCATTTGGGAACCTCCTGAATTTACAACTGATGTCATGTGGGAAAGTAGACTATGTTGGCTGTTTCTAAACTTTCAGATTCCTAACTACTGCACCTCAGATAATCTCATATAGAAAGTCCAGATGCACAGATTTGGAACCATATTAGGAAATCAGTTGTGTTAAGCAATTGAAAATAAACCATTTCTATGGTAATATTCGTCACCACATATATTAACAATAAGCATTTATTTAATTTATATGGGCACCATATTGGTGTGTTTATGATGCATATCTGAGTAGTTATGTGGATAATCACAGTCACATTAATTCTGTAATTATGCAAGCTCAACAAGACTCCTTAATAGGAAAGAAAATATTTCATTTGATAAGGTACCTTTATTATAGGTATTTACATAAATCATTGTTTTCCTTGGAGCAATTCTACATAGGAAAAAAAGATACATGTGTTAAATCACCTGAATTCCAATTCTACTATGCAATTTAACAGCTGTATATCTTACTAAGTGAGGTAATGTTTTAGAAAGTTAACATGTTAAATGTAAGTCACATACAAATGCTGCTTAAGATATTTTCACAAGTTTTGTTTCTTCTCTAACAATTCTTTTACCCTTCTCAAAGGCTGTCCATATTGTCAAAGTACTCTGGGGACATATTATTTTCTACTTCTTGTTTTACTTCTGCAATGACTTAAAATAAAACCTATGTAACCACACACATGACCCAGCCCTGTGAGGTGATGACACAGTTAAAAGTGTATGTGCTCACTGGACCTTCAAGATTTCCTCCAGATGGTCATTTGGTTACTTCCCCATAATGGTGGAAAGGTAAATATACAGATTGTGCAGGGATTACTGGACCCTGGTTCTGCAATGATGCGAATATTTAGGAACTTAAATATATATAGGTTGTGATCCAAAAGTCAAAGCAGGATCTTAATGTGGGGGGAGGGAGGGACAAAACCAAGACCCTTAACATGTAAGAAAAGACTGATTATTCTGTAAATTATACATAAAGACACAAATTTCCATGTTTTATTTACCATTGTCAGTTTATTCCAGTGAGTTGGAAACTTTATTAATTTTAATCAGAGAAAATTAAATTAGTAGTATATTCAGCATCACAATAGACTTTATGTATCACAGTCTCTTTCAGTGTAAAATCTCCTATTGTATACTGGTTAGAAGTTGTAGCTATAAATCACTAAGACAATATTAACTTAACAAACATACTATAACTTTTAATAAACATAAATCCCTTACATCCTCAAGTGCTCATGGTAAAGATAATATGTTGATTAAACAAACAAATAATCTAAGTTTGTGGATAACCTATAGAATTATTTTTGTTTATGTTTGTAGAGGGACTATGTCATGTTTGTTTATGTTATTGTTATCATTTGAAAGATAACATGATTTCCTAGCAAGAACAAACAAGTATTTATAGACAAATAAAAAAAAATAAGTAGCTATTAACTGAAGAACAAAGAGCAATCACCCAACCATAAGTCTTGTCTTCAACATGTCTATATTATACGTTCTTTTTTTCTGATCGACCTTGTCATCTGGGGTGCCACAATAATGTCAAAAATGCCAAACACATAAACCATCGTTGTCTTCACCTTTTATTTTGACAGGTACATTTTCTTAGGTTCCCCTACACCTGTGTGCTTTTCCCCAGCAAGCTAATGTGTTTTGTCTCTGGGTCATTCTACTATATTTTACAACCAATTGCAACTTTTTCACAGTCATTGTTTCCTTAGCATCCGATGGAAAAATTGGAATAAATGTCAAACTGTTGATGCTTGTCTTCCTCACTCAAAATATATTACATGACATGGTTTTTCTTTATTCTGGAGGTCATTCTTCCAAAAAGATTGCTTTATCTGATTGTTCTTCAAATATCATTCTCACAGTAAATTGTGTATTAAATAAACTAAGTTTCTCTACTTTTCATTTTATCGAAATTGTGGAAAACTGTTTATCTAGGTCGTGCATCATAATTATATTTTTTCTTTCTTTTTATATGTTTGGAGCCAATTCCGATAGTCTCTTGACATTTCTTTATCCCTATCTCATGCTAAATCTATGAACAGATTTGCTTGACTTCACATAAAAACTTACATTTGGCTTTTGCTCTATAGAATTGTCCATAACTTTTATATCAACACAGAGCATCACCCACATTTAATCCCCACATCTGTTTAGAAACAAGCAACAACAAAAAAGACTAAAACTTATCAGTTCTCCTCAAAAGCTCTGCTAAATTAAACTGAACTAAAATAATAACTAAAGGCTCTGCTTCAGTGGCTAACTGACCGTAACCTCCCTCGGCCAAGGGGATCCTCTAAAACTGATTTGCTAACCATGAGAAAGGAGATCAGACATCCCTAGTCAGGTCCCTCTTCCTCCTTAGAGATGTCTTCTGTGACTCATTAACGGACCTATGGCTATGAAAGACATAACTGCATGTCCTCAATATACATGACAAAGCACTTGGGTCTGGGCATATATCCTGTTGTTTGTCTACCCTTAACTCAGATTTCTATGACTCCTGGTCTATTAGGCAGAGCCTAACTCTTCTGGCCAATTGTCAATTGAAGAATCTTAAAACCCTCCTATAACCAGTAGGACTCCCAGCTTTGAGATGTCCCATCTTTTCGGTTAAACCAATGTATGCCTTCCACTTATTGGAATTATACGTAAAGTAATTACCTGTAATTTCTCTCTCCTTGAAATGTGTGAAACCAAACCAAACTCTACCACAAGGAGTCCATGTGCTCAAGGCTTCCTGGCTCTGGTTCTGGGTCATGGCCTCCAAATTTGGCTTAGAATAAACTTCTTTAAATTGTTTTACAGTGTATGCCTTATTTTCTGTTGACAGCTTTTTTTTTTTTTTTTTGCAGTTTTTTAGCCGGGGCTGTGCTTGAATCTGCATTTGAGCCACAGTTGCTACCCTCTGTTGACAGCTTATTAAATATCATTGTGACATCTCTTTGTTAAAAACATTTTTATTCTACTTTTTAAAATCCAACCCCCCCCCCCAAAGAAAGCTTTTAATTATTTTATAATCCACTAGTTAGCTTTAGCTAATATATAAAATTAAAAACATTCCCTTTGGGACAGAGAAAAACATCACTTTAAATATTTCAACCTTCTGAAATATACAGTGTGAACAGCATCTTTAAAAGGAAGTAGAATTTTGCCAAGTGTAGAGGTTTTAAGAATGATTTTAAATTGAAGAAATAAAAAGAATAATGAATGAATCTGAATGAATATAGAAAGTTGGGAGGAAAAGAGAGTGGGAAGAAATTTATAACAATGTAAAATGTTTTAAAAGGTTCATAGAAATTTTACCTGCGGTCAAAGTTGATTGAGTTAGGATAGATTTGTTTATAAGATTTTCTTAAATCTAGCTTTAACATTAATAACACACTAATACAAGGGTAAAATATGGTTTTCTCTTTTGAACAAGATTTGTGTATGACATTAAGAAAAGAAAAAAAAATTTGTTTAGGGCCTTGCCTGTGGCTCAGTGGGCAGGGTGCTGGCTCCATATACCAAGAGCCCCGGGCAAACTACTAAAAAAAATAGCCAGGAGTTGTGGTGGGTGCCTGTAGTCCCAGCTAGTAGGGAGGCTGAGGCAAGAGAATCGCCTAAGCCCAACAACTGGAGGGTGCTGTGAGCTGTGATGTCATAGCACTCTACCGAGGGCGACAAAATAAGACTCTATCTCTAAAAAAAAAAAAAATAATAAATAACAAAAGAGAGATGAATTTTGCCTCATGCTGTTTTTATTAGTTGTCATGATTATTTGGGTATCTGAGTTTCCTCTCCAACAAAGAGTAAAAGATTTTGCTTTTTGAAATCTCTATATATTTTTATTATTTTATTGTTGGGGATTCATTGACGATACAAAGAACCAGGTTACATTGATTGCATTTGTTAGGTAAAGTCTTTCTTATAATTGTGTCCACTCACAAAAGGTGTGTCACATACTATGACCTCCCCTCCTCCCTCCCTCTCTCTGCACTCCCCTTCCCTCGCCCCCAACCCAGTACTAGGTCATTAATTGTCCTCATATCAGAATTGAGTATATAGCATTCTTTCTTCTCCATTCTTGTGATGCTTTACTAAGAATAATATTTTCCACTTCCATCTACGTTAATATAAAAGATGTAAAAGAGGTGAAGGATCTCTATAAAGAAATCTCTCTATATTATTTATCAGCTAAATAAGTGACTATTATTTTTCATTGACTTGTGATTTTATTTTAAGCAAGCGTTTTACACTTTTGATATTTGACAAACTTTCCAAGGTCAAAATTTCAAATTGTATTAGGGCCCCTGAAAGTCCAAAATAGATATATTTGGCATATTTGATATATTAAAATTATATGAAAACATTGTCAATTGTGAAATGATATTTGACTTTCTGTGAATTACATTTATATAAATGTATTATGAATAAGTTTTCCAATATCATATGAGGTTTCTAAAATTTGCTATGTCTATCATATCAGTAATAGCTATGATTATTCTAAATTTTTATATGTACAGAAATAGCCAAATATTCTTGTCAATTGCATCTTTAACCATGAAAATTCCTTTTTTTTTTTTTTTTTGGCTGGGGCTAAGTTTGAACCCGCCACCTCTGGCATATGGGGCCAGCACCCTACCCTTTTGAGCCACAGGCCCTGCCCACAGGCCCTGCCCCCTGTCATCCATAGTGAATCATTCTTTTATTCTAATTCTTCTCAAAAAGCTGTTTATAATCTGGTACCGCTTCAAGGAAATTCCTTCAGCTTCTGATGAACACAGGTTTCTGATTGGACTAGGTAAAAACTTCTGGAACTCTAAAAAACTAATGTTTTCATGCAGATTATTGACACAATATCAAGCAAAACAAGAATTAATTACATGAGATAAAAGTGATGGAGGACGAAAGTAATTTTTTATGGCATTTTATTTAAAATGTTGCTAATATTTTATGTTTTGTTTTCAGGAGTCCAGAAAAGCTTTTACTTTTGAGCATACAATTGGGTAAAGTAGCAGAATTTCTCTCTAACTGATATCCAGAATTTAGAAACTTTTTGTGAATATTCTTGATATTCTGCCAATATAGTTATTTGTATAAGCTCAATAAGAATGATTTCTTTTGTAACAGAACTCATTGGGAACACTGGTTATTTTACCAAAGTTTTGACTGGAATAACATATTTTAACATAGTAGTTCTAGCAAAACCAACTTTATAAAGAGGCCTGTTTGGCCAATAACTATTCTTGTTGTACTTTATGCAAAAATAGAACTAAGCATAATAAGACTAAAATAAGAGTATTTTGCACATAAAATGGTATTACTATGATTTCTCTTTGGTAGAAAAGAGGGACTAGAGAGGGACTAGACAGAGAAAAATTATGCATTAAAACCAAAATAAAACTGTAACATACCTGTTACTAGATTCTATTACTAGATCCCAATGCTGGCCTTTGTTTTTGAGTTTTTGTTCTTTGCACTTCATATTGAATCCTAGGTTGTTTCTTATTTACAACAAATCTCTAAAGAAGAACTGGCTTATAAATTTCATCACACCGTTTTAATAATAGTTGGCTCCTTAATTAGTTTCCTTTTTTTTTCTATTCTAACATTTGAATTCTCTGATTGCCAAATTATTAATATTCGTTACCTTCCATTGTCTTACATATTCAGTGAAAATCAGAATCATGTTATTCTGAAGACTAAAGTTGATTCAACACAACCTTGATTCTCCTGCATTTGGCATCTCACTGGGCCTGATCTCTTTTCCATTGCCAGTGTCCTAAACATATACAGATACCCCCTCTCTAGGCCCAGGGACTATTATGGAAGAAGTGGGACATGAGATCTTATGGGCAAGTCCTAACGGATGAAATTAGTTCAGACCTTCCAAATCAACAATGGACACATAAACAACTGGCAAAGTGAGGGAATTTATCTCCAGGACCATGGGGCCCATACATTGGTCCCTCTTTCCCTAAACAGCTGGCAAAGTAAGGGAATTTATCTCCAGGACCCTGGGGCCCATACATTGGTCCCAATCATAAAAAATTTCCTGCTTCCCATAGACTTAAAGAAAAATTATGGAGAGAGTATCAAGATACCTGGTGACAGAGTTTTGTGGGTATAGTAGTTTCTAATTATGAGGTTTACAAAAATAGATCCATAATCTGAAATTATATGTGGAAAAATCACTAAGGAGAATGCAAAAAACAGCAAGTCTCTAAACTCCTTAGCTCAAGTGTTTTTAATAGAATGCTTATGTTTTATATAGCTAACTGCTGTAATCTGTAACTAAAACCAAGTCTATAGTAGCTTAGGATGGCTACCCTGCAGGCTGTAACCCTTTATGAGAAATAAAGTCCTCCTTTCCAAAGCAGCAGACATCATTTCTTCAGTTGACAAGAAAGAGAGCACACACAATACAGATTTGAGAACAAGGTTTCTTACAGAAGAATGATCCAGCCCCTCATTTTTGCATCTAGCTACACCGTTTACTCATTATCTTCCAGGCAAATTTCTAAACCAAATGTTCTCGTTGAGAGTAGTCAGCTAGATGGAGAAAGTGACAATTCTTACTTTCAAAATAAGCTTTATAAATTTCTTAACACAAGGTCTGCATATCATAAGTTTTCCATAAAAGTTATATATATAATTTGCTGCATCTTTGAACATAATACAGTCAATTCTCTCTCATAAAAGCTTTCCAGTTCCTGAAAAGTGATCAAACTTAATGAAATTTTATACAACAATACATTGATACTTCATATCTCCTTTAGAACTTTTTAATCTTTTATGTTTTTTTTTCCAGAAAATAGTTATTAGGTGTTTCCTTATTTGGCATGAATATTCACTGATTAAGGACATTTTATAGACGTCTTCAATAAGATAAATGTCTTCTATGTTAGCTTCAATTAATCCTTTTTTAACTATTTTCTTACAGCAAGAAGGAAATACAAATAAGCCTTCAGCAACTTAAAGGCAGCAGAAGGAGTTATATGCTTTTTTCCATAAAAATATCAACCTGCGACAGATTTGCAATCTGAACCTGAGGTTAGTACTTAACAGCGGTTGTTGGAATTGGAAATACCAGCTGCTTCCATTTCTGCAGTCACTTCAGAGAGAGCAAATACAAAGGATGGTACCAAATAGAGTTTCGGGCGTTGAAGTGGCAATCAAACACACTACAAAAACAACGGAAGAAAGTGATAGTGCTAACGCAAGAGGATGCAGTTCATCCATCACATAACCAGCCAAAATTGCTATTTGTTCTTTTGCAACTTGTGAAAAGATGAGATTCAGTTCTTCACATGGAGAAGCAACTCAGGAGATTTAAGGCCCTCAAATTACATCACATGTTTCAATATAACCTCACAGCAAATGCTTTAAAAATGAGGAAAGTAATTAAAACTAGAAAATCCATTAAAATAGCTCATCTGATGAATCAAATATATTTGAGGTATTCTGTCTTTTCTTTTTTACATACTAAGTACTTACTCATTTTACATTCTTGGGATTAGGAGCCACAGTTCCCCCCCAGTTGACCTGGTTCCATTACTCAGCTGAGTTAGAAAGTTCAACTAAGGAATAGTGGTAATGGAGAGCAAAAGTGAATAGAAACTGAGAATGAACCCATAGTGGCACAGGTAGTGTGGACAGAAAGCAAAAGCAACCTTCCCAAGTCTCAGGATAACAAAGAGAGATTTTATTTAGGAAGAACAAGGAGAAAGTTTAGGGTACTTCCAAGGAGAGTCAGAGATAGTCCCTCTCATGAAGGAGAAAAGGTAAGAGGGGGACATACACAAAGGCAGTGTGGGGGTACACATACCCCTGCCCCCCAGTTTGAACTGGGTCACCTTTCATTGGTCTCTGCACCTCCAGGCATTATTGCCCTTTTCTATTGGTTGAGTGGTGAATGATCGCATGGGCCCTCCAGACTTCCTTGTTCCACAGGCCAGGTATTCTTCCCATCCCCCATGAAGCTCCTTTCTTGATGTCCCTTCTCATATAGCCTATTAGTTTAGATACCCTAGGATTTACATCTAAGTATTTTTCTGAAAACACAGGAAGGTTTGAAAAGAATTTTAATTATCTGAAGGACCTACTTGTCAAATATGTTGAATGACTCATTTCTCATATGTCAGTTTGAGTTCTCTCATCCCCGCCCATCTCCTTTTCAGCTGTTGCTGCTGTGCTTACCAGCTCTACATGGACACTGCCAAACTTCATGGCAGAAAATCAGCCTGACAGAGCATTCCCTGATGTTCCTGCTTCCTGTCTCATCTCTCATGCCTCTTTGATATAGGGTTACCACATTCTAACCTGGGCAGGGACCCCCATTTTCTAGGCCTAGGCTAACAGGCCTTTACAGACCACCTTGTCTGGACTCAAGGAAGATCAGAGAAAAAGCTGCCAGACTGGTATCTCATCTGGGTGGCTTCTCCTGGAGTAAAAAACATATACCCTTCTGCCTTACATAGAGACTGTGAGGACAGCATTCATTTGCATATACTTTTTTTTGCTATTCAACATGAACAGCATGGTTTCTGTCTGCCAGCTCCTGTCCAAGGGTGACATACATTCTCAAGACACCTGTGCTTGCAGGCAGTCTAGGAACTCCTGGACAAAAGGCCTGCAGGGGCTTCCCAGTTGGGTTTCTTCCCTCCACTGCTGGAGGTTCTGTTGCCCTTCTTTCCTTCTCTATACCTTTCTCTGTCAATAAACTTTATCATGTCTCTTATCCAAGTGGTCCATGGGTTCCTCAGAATAGAGAGAAATTCCAGCAACGTCTTGACTCCCATGGAGGGGCTACTGTGTTGACCTTTTATCAAGTCTCACAGCAGAACTTGGAAAGATTAGTACTTATTGCCTTACAGAAGGAAGGGGCCTTTGAGTAGAATTCATTTGAATTAATTCTTTTCCCTTACTATCTCCCCTCAAAATCCAATTCTGAGTAGTCTCTTAATACATGGTCCAGAAGGTTTGTTCAGATCTAGCAATTTGTTCTTAGCAAGTACCTGCTTAGCAAGTAGCTTGACATACCACTAAATGTTTCTAAGTCCGTCCTTTTTAAGAGTAACACTGCTCTTGTCCTCTTCTCCTTTTCCTTAGAACACCATACAGCCCCTGTTTTCAGGTAAAGTTTAGCTGTGATTTTTTTTTTTTTTTCACATACTGACATTCTAAAAGTATTATAGGTGCATACCACTTCCTTGTGTTTGAGGCAATTTGATCACGTCTTTTCGATGACCAAGGTCAGGGGAGCCCTTCTGCATATATTCTAAAGAGATGAGGGCACATTTGAAGTCTTTTGGGAATGCCACCTATCTCTAAACACATTCTTCCATTGGTATGTATCTGACATAAGAAATATGATAAAAATAATATTACTGAACCCATGATTATGATGTTCTATGCTAAGAGGTTATATATTTTGCTATTTACTCTTCATGTTCAAATTATATAATGCTATGTGATTGGTAACACAAAATGTCTTTGTTATTGCTGTTTTGAAACATTAAATTTCTCTTTGATTTTTCTCTTTTAAAATGCATCCAGTCTCTAAATCAGGGGATAACAAACTTTTCATAAAAGGGCCAAATATTTCAGGTCTTGTGGATAGTATCATAAGTAAGTCTCAGATCTAGGTCAGTTCTGAGAGTACCCTGCGTGATAGGAAAGGAAAGAAGTTCTGCAATCACCCAACTGCTCTTTGCTTTCCCAAATTTAGAGAATTTGATTTGGAAGACATTCTATTTTTTAACTCATTTGATTAATTTATGCATTCAAACATTATCAATTTTACCCATTTTCATGTATGTTTGATTATCTAATAGTTGATGTTAATGTCATGACTCCATCTGCTAAATAATCTTTGGCGATATTAAATGAATAGAACAAAAATCTTCCCTCGTAGCTTCCCTTGGTCCTACACCCAAAAGGGCACCTTTAACCATTTCCTGTGTTAGTTTTTCTGTTGACTAACAATTTAATTCTAAAGATAATATTCTATTTCTTGATTCTCTCCATTTTATCAGATTATCTATTAATTCACCATAGACCATTTTGTTGGTTATATTTTTAATTCTTTCATTGTATACATTTACAACCACAAATATTGACATGTTTAAATATCCACATATATTATATGAATTTGAGTGTTCATTTAAAATGAAGGAATTGGAATCCCAATATCACCTATCACCTCATTCTTCTATAATTTGCAAGTTCATCTTACTTTGGCATGATCAGGTTATGCAACTACAACTCCTTATTTTGTCTAATGACTAATTCTAAAACAATATCACTAGGGTCAAATTTATGATTCCATAACTATTATTTAGAATGAAATGGAGTTTTAGGAGGTATATATTAAGAATGCAATATAATCTTTTAATGTTTGATATTCTAAAAACTAATACTTATGCATCAATCCTATAATATCCTACAAAGTATCAATTCAAAAATCCTACTTAAAAAGCATGTCATACTTAATTATACTATGTATTTTACCACTAATTTCCTAAGCAGGTTTTAGATTAAAAGCTTAAATCTAAAATTTAAAATTATCTATCTTTACATTTTGCTAAAGAAAAAATAAAAATGTCTTTTTTTAAGATTTTTTTTATTAAATGATAGCTGTGTACATTAATGCAATCATGGGGTACAGTGTGGTGTTTTCATATAAAATTTGAAATATTTTCATCAAACTGGTTAACATAGCCTTTACGTCATTTTCCTAGTTATTATGTTAAGACGTTTATATTCTACTACTGAATATTGAATGACAAAATATAAGCTGATTTTCTAAGACTTTCAAACAGTTATTTTAGAAATTCTTTCATTGTATTCCTATTTGAATATGTTTTTAAGAATATTCTACATTCTCCTCTCTCAGTTTTCTGTTTTTTATTTTGATTTAGTAATTTCTAAGGAATTTCTAAGATCTCAGAAGTAAAAAAAGAAAAAAAAAATCATTTCCCCCTTATGCTTTTTGAACAATTTTATTTGGCAGGGAAGTCTTCATCCAGAATCAGTCACACAGAAACCTTCAAAGATGGTATCCTGTTGCCTTTTAGAATTCAGTGTTGCTGGTGAGAAATATGATCTGTGTTTGGTTCAAAGTAACTCAGACTTTTATTTGAAAAATTTTAAATAACTTTATTTTTTTAATTCTGTACTCTAAAATTTATTTAACATGCTTTTAAATATTTTCTAAATTTTACTGTTAACAATTTGAGTGTTTTTCAATATGAAGATCTGTTTCCTGTCTCAACACTAAGATACCATTTTTTGACTCTTGAAATTATACCAATGTAGGTCAGAATGTAACAACTCATGTTCATAGCGTCAAGACAGGAGCTGCAGAGGCATATAGGTAGAGCAGTAGAGACAGAAGGCGCTAGCTAAATATCAAAAAATATATTGGCATCTGAAATAGAGGTGATAATATAAGTTACAATTCTGTTAGTCATAGATGAAATAGTCTAAGGAGATTCCAATGTGGGTTGAGCACAACATTGGAAAATGACACAAAGACAGGTGCTGGGGATGTCTATTACTCTAAAAGGTGTCTCATCCATTGGACAAAGGGATTGAAAGACAAACTTAAATGATTGGAATAATTCCCAGTGGCTCTTAAATGTATACCTTGTTTGACAGGTTAGTATGTCTTTAATTCAGAAAAAGGACAAATTGAAATATGGATGTCAGAACTGGTATTCAGAAGTACATGCCTCCAAAATGAAGTGAGAGCCAAAATAGTAGCCCTGGAATGCAGCATCCCCTTACCACTGGCTGGAAGGACTTGACACCCTGTCCCTTAACCTGTTGATCTGGAAAAAAATAGAATTATAAGAAGTAGAATTTATGTAATAGATGGTTCTAAAGGAAGCTCAAAGATACAAAATGAAAATATTAGTTGCATAGGATTAGTGAATAACAAGTCCCAAGTGTCCAAAGGTGGACCTGGGTTTGACTTGCATAAGTAGCTTGCATAATAATTATTATTCTATTATGAATTCACTGTTTAGTTTAAACATGAAAAAACCCACTTAGTTTTGATATGTTTTCAGATTGACAAGAAAGATAGGAGACATTTAGAGATTTTTTTTCACCAAAAGATTCCATGGATAACAACATTTGAGATGTACAATCTCAGGAAATTCTGTCAGCAGTTACATACTTATGTAAAATTACTTAAGAGTGCCCTACTTCCATTTTTAAATGTCATACTGCCATACCGTCTAAGAATAGTGGTTCTATTACAGGCTAGCCATGGAGTGTTTTCTCATTAGTAATATTGTGTTAGTAGCAAACTAGCTGAAGAATTGTAAATAATGAAAAACATAATCAAAGTTTATGTTGGTATTTATTTTATTTTTTCAAAGGTCAAGTCTGACACAGTACAGACTCTCAGTATGATTAATTATAGTCTTTCCATATAACTTCAGGTAAATCATTGAATCTTAATTTCTCTGGATTTTATTATTGTCTATAGAGTATTGATATGTTTTGTTTCTTTTTATGCAGGAAGTTGACTGACTTGAACTTAAATTCTTTTTTTTTTTTTTTTTTTGAGGCAGTCTCACTTTGTCACCCCCTGTAGAGTACTCAACCTCCAACTTTTGGGCTCAAGAGATTCTCTTGCCTCAGCCTCCCCAGTAGCTGGGACTATAGACACCTGCCACAACACCCAGCTATTTTGGGTTGGGGTCTTGCTCTAGTTCAGGCTGGTCTCCAATTTGTGAGCTCAGGCATTCTGCCCACCTTAGCATCCCAAAGTGCTGGGATTACAGGCATGAGCCACCACACCTGGACTTGAACTTAAACTCTTAACTACTTTTCCCTTGTAGAAGACAGACTCTGAAATCTCTTTCCAGTTCTTTTAAATCTAGCTGGGTTTTCTGGAGCCTGGTCTATTTGTATTTGTGTGCTATAGGTTACCACATGGGTTAATTTCTCACTTTTCAGCTGCTATGGTCACCATGAATACTATCTTTTCACTAATTAAGGAATAAGAATGTAGTTTTCTTTTTCTTACTTTTAGCTGAGCCTATGGGCAAGAACTGAAACCTACCTGCCCCTAGCAGAAAAGCCATAAAACAGGAAAACTTACTCCATATCCTCAAATAAAAAGCCCCAATGCTCGTAAACTGTAATATAGTGTTGCCTCACATCTAGGTTTTGCCTGTGTTTGGCCATACTCTGATGCCTTTGGTTATTTAAAAAATATTTTGATTAGTTGTTTTTAATTGTTTCTGCTAAGAAGTTTGATCTGGTATGAAATAGTCTGCTATTACTGGAAGTGGAACTGCAGATTTATCTCTAATGTAACACTTCTGAAGTTTTTATTAAAATGCTTGCTTTTTAGGGAACATAACCAATACATCTAACTATTCACTTTAAAGTATTTGGAGGTGGTAATAAAGAAACAAAATATCCAACTTGCATTTCCATTTTATCAAAATAGGCCAATGACAAAATAAACGGGCTGACATGCCTTCTAACAGCCACCATGTGACAACTAACATCAGCATGTGTGGAATTTTCTGCTGACCTTTATCATCTATCCTGTCTTATCAGAATTCCTCAGTGCGGAAATGAGGTCTGTGACTAAAAGATACTGACAGGTCATGGTTATGTAATGATATGAAAGATAGCATGATCTTACAGGCACTGTGACTAATTCAAAGTATTTTTATAATAAAAGGGAAAAATTATTAAGCCTATAAGAAATCTGGTAAGATTATTTATCTTATGCTAGAACATTTCCTTTCATCTGGAGGGAGGCCTTGTTATTAAAAGTTACTTCTTAAAGGTCAGGCAAAGGATGGCTCAGGGCTACCTGGTTAAAAGGCTATCATGCAATAAACAGTGAAGTCTCTTGAGGTAGATGTAAGATGTGAAGAATTAAAATCTCAGAGGTTACAAACAGTTGAAAATATTGAGAAGGCCTTAATTTTGCTGAATCAAGTGACATTTTATTGGGTCTTGGGTTCACAATCTTTTCTGCTTTATTTCTTTTTTATATCCTGTTTTAACATTGTTTATTTTCTTTAAAATGGTCAAATTTATTGTGATGAAAGTCCGCTCTTTGTTCTGACTTGGACTATCAGTGTGGATTATGCTTTGTTTGTTGTCCGTTGTACTGGTGACCGCTTTTGACTCCAAACAAACATATAAAATTCCAGACATAGACTTCATAGACTTTTTCAATAGTAATAATGCTTTTGTTATCAACAAAGCTGCACGTAGGAACGTCACTATAAGTAAATCTTGTATGTAGGGCAAAGGCAAATGTGATGCACTGCTATATAGAGAGAGGGCCTTAATTTTAAGAGCTGTTTACATTATACAGGATTGGCAAGACGCTGCCTAGAGACTCGCTTACTGTGCGATCCTGGAAGAATGGAAGGGTGGGGAAAAAAGACTCAGCTACAAGACTCAGCTCAGGTGTATGTCAGAGGAAGAAGTACAGAGCTTGCCAGCGACCCTACAGAGGAAAATTGCAAAGCAGAGGAGGAAGAGGAAAAAAGAGATTATCAGTGAGGATCAAACCCAGAGAAACCCGGAGCCCAGCAAAGGAGTGAAGCGGGGTCCCTTTCTCCCTCCACACTCCTTCAGTGATCAGCCGGCTACCAAGTGACCTGGAAGCCCAAGCACTGAAGTCACCACAGAATTGTGAGGAGCACTTTCATGATCCTAGAGCCTGGATATTTCGTGGGGTTTCCCTCCAAGGAAAGAGGGCAGAGAGGCCAGAGGCAGCTTTAGCCCCTTCAGACTCCTACCTCCCGCACACCTCCACAAGCAGCCCTCAGCAGAGCAGTTTGAGAAGCCGACTCTCCCCACAAGGTGCGTCTTCCAGTCTGAGATTTCCACAGAGAATGGAGTCATGCCTTTCCCCGTGAGGACCTGCAGCGCTGCGTCTGGGAGCTCCTGCCTGCCGGCACGACCCTGCTGATGTCCAGCTCATCAGCAGGTTAGACTCACCGGCAAAATCTTATCCCCAGGACTGGAGTGCCTTGCTAGGGAACAAAGGGGGATATTTGAAAGCAAGACATTAGAGGCAAGGGAGCTCACGTGGCCAGAGCTGATGGGAGAATACAGTGGGCGTGCCAGATACTGTGATCTGGGGGAGTGCCCAACCCCCCACAGGAGAGCTGTGATGTTGGACTGGGACAGGTTCTCCAGCGGGAAAGATCCCAGGCTGCAGGGCCATGGCAACTGAGTGGGATGTGTTCAGGCACCTGTGTGGATCCAGACCCTGCAGGGCAGGGGTAGCACCAAAGGGACAGAGCTCACTCCTGACAGCCGGTCAGGAAACTGCACACTCTTCTTTACGACCGGCCTTCGCAGTCTGGAGAGCTTGCCTTGTCCTTCCTCTCCCGGGCTTTCCCTAGTGGCAGGGAAAATGACCTTGGGGCCCGGCAGAAGCTCAGACTTGCACTGCCAGGCTATGGTGGCTCCCCCAGTGGGTCAGATCCCAGCCTGTACCTCCATAGCAGTCTGGGACAGCGAGCCCTGATGCCTGTTTGTAACTAGACACCAGAGGGCCTAAACAAGGGTAAAACAAGAGGGGTGGAGCTCACCTTCGACAACCAGTCAAGGAATCACAACCCCATACTCACAAGCAGTCATTCCTGTGTAGAGGACCTGCCTCTACCCTGGTCCAGCTGCCCCAGTGGCCAGGAAAGTGAACTTTGATTTCTTCCCAGGCTTAGCAAAGTCTTCTAAGCTCCCCAGACTTACCACTACAAGCTTTGCTCTTCCACCCACCTCTGCTCTAGTGGAGAACATTTTACTCCATATTACTCATACTAACCATGTTACTGTGGCTAGAGGATATTACACGCATGAAAGAATATCTCTTCAGCTGACGAGTTTCTGTTTTTACTGAGAATGGATCAAATGGGTATAAGAAGTAGATAATCAGAAGTAGAATGGAGTGTGTTCTAGAATATGTGTGATTTAGAATGCTGAAATCATGGTTTTGAACAATGTCCCCATCACTTACAATGTCTGGCATTGGATTAGAGCTACCAAGGTTACATGAATTCATTTTTAATTATAAAGATAAATATGACAATAATAGTTTGAAAAATCATTGAACAGGATCGTGTAAAAAGAATATAACACAATTTCATGGCTCGTGCCTGTGGCTCAAGTGGCACCAGCCACATATACCTGAGCAGGTGGGTTCAAATTCAGCCCAGGATGCCAAACAACAATGACGACGGCAACCAAAAAATAGCTCCGCGTTGTGGCATGTGCCTGTAGCCCCAGCTACTAGGGAGGCCAAGCCAGGAGAATCCCTTGAGCCCAGGAGTTGGAGGTTTCTGTGAGTTGTGATGTCATGACCCTCTACTCAGGGCGACAACTTGAGGCTCTGTCTCAAAAAACAAACAAAAACACAATTTCATGTCTATACAGACTCTATCAATCTATGATCCCAATATTAGTGTGTGTACTTGGTTCGTTGCTGTGCCAAACTCGCCAATGACAGAGGCTACTTGTCCATTCCCTGATACCCTAAACAACAATGACCTGATTCGTTGCCAATTTATTAAAAATAAAATTACTTGAACGGAATTGAGACAATCTGTTTTATTTTTCTCCTTTAGTTGCTAATTTCTATTTCAGTTGATTAGAGAAACACCTAAAAGTGAAAGCAGTAGCTATAAATTAGCATCAGATCAAAGTAAAATTTAGGATGTAGTAGTTTCAACCACGTTTGTGTGAAAATCTTCCCTTTACTGAGAAAAAAATGTGAAGCCTCTTTATTCAACCTAGACTAACACTTACATCTTAAGTACATTTTGTTTGTTTTATTTTGGTGTGAGTTTTCATTTTAAAGTATTTATGAGGCTTTAATAGAAACATAGCTTGAGTATAGGAATTCTTTTAATCTGAAAGGCCAACAGCTAGGATATTCATGGAATATACCCAGGTTTCCAAAGCTCTTTGGAAACTATAAATTACGCAAAAGTTTCTAAGCCAGAAGGAGAAAACTTCATCAGACTTGTTAAAATAATCTGGTTGATCCTCAGGCCTGGTCACAAACCTCTGACAGTGTTTATTACCAAAAATAGGAAAATCAAATAAATAAAAAAAACAAGTTCAAGATGAATATCTTAAATTCTAAATCAAGCTAGATAAGAAATAACTTTGTAAATCTATTTGAAATTAGATTCTTGAATTTTCAACAAGTGCCCTACATGGACTTTCCAGGATGAGAAAGGTTATGATAATAGTTCTGATAAAAGTTCCAGAAAGTTGTTATTTCTTGAAAGGATTGTGTAATATAACATGAAATTTAATCTTATTTTACTCTAAAATTAATCATAGTCTAATTTCAAATATTTAATCTTATAAAAAGGGCATAATGAAATACTGAAATTTCCAAAATTTTATAATTTTATGGAAAAACTTGTACAAGAAAATGGGCTCAATCATGCAATATAGGAAATTTTTAGTGTCACCATTTTTTAGTAAAGATATTTCAGCGAATATTGGAGTAAGAAAAGATATTGATGCTGAATCTTACATTCTCATTTTACTAATGAGAGTAGCTAGTCATTAGGGGCAGATTTGACTCAAAAATAACAGACACTTTCATCGTATAACATAGAGAATATATAAAACATAGAATTCTGTAATTGTATAAGTCATTTGGAAAGTGATAAGTCAGGAGATTATGAGTGCAAAGATATCTCAGTACAAACCATCCATATAATATAATAATTCTCTATAATTACTAATACACTTAATATTAGATTTTTAAGATTTTAACATAAACTTTTTACAAGCTTCATAATTATTCACTTATTTTATGTAAAAGACTCTTAGGGCAGAATGCTATTGAATTGTGAATTGACATAAACACAAACATATATTGTCTGTCATGTCTTCCTATCCAAGCATAATATTTTTGCCTTTTTTTCCAAGTTTGTTTCTACTGGCTATCTTCTTAGAAACTTTTTAGTATATTATTATGCGAAATAATATTCTACATACAAAATAATTCCTAGTTTAGGAAACTGGATTTAGAAGAAATAAATGAGATCCGTATCATTCACAAGTTAGCTATTTTGGCCTTCCTGGTGTGCCATTTTGATGTATGTTTTAGAGATGATCGTCAATCATTTAATTGGGTTATTTCATTTTACTGTTATATATAGACAAAATAATGACAGTCATGGGGATCTGCTCCTCTTTTTCAGTTAGAGTAAAGAAGAGTTATTGTTTTCTCCCTCATGTATTTCAGCACTTTCTTACTGTGTCCCTTGGTGCCCTGTGGTTTAACACCCCACGGTATAAACTTAATGTAAAGGAAGGGTCACATTTACCTTTCAGATATTAAGGAATCTTGGGTTCAAGTGATTCTCTTGCCTCAGTCTACTGAGTAGTTGGGACTTCAGGCACCTGCCACAGTGCCTGCCTGTTTTTTTAGAGACAGGGTCTCACTCTTGCTCAGGCTGGTCTCGAACTGTTGGCTCAAGTGATCTGTACACCTGGGCCTCCTAGAGTGCTAGGATTACAGGTGTGAGCCACCACACCTGGCTCCAAGAAATCTTTAAACAAGTGCTTGCTGAAAAAATTTCCAGTTTTGTGAAAAATATAAATTCACAGACCCAATAAAGTCAAAGAAACTTAAGCAGACTTAAGACACATAGAAAATGACACATCATATCCTAATCAAATTTCTGGAAATCAATGAGAAAGAAAATATCTTAAAAGCAGTTTTAAAAAATTATATGATAATTTAATAATTGAGGGACAATTTAAAATTTAAATATGGACACTATAATGTTCTTAAATAATATTGATTTACTAAGACATGGCTGCTTTTGATTTTAGAAATACCTTTATTTTACACATGCATACTGAAATATTTAAAGCTGAAGTATCATGGTGTCTGCAACTTACTTTTTTTTTTTTTTTGCAGTTTTTGGTTGGGGCTGGGTTTGAACCCACCACCTCCAGCATATAAGGCCAGTGCCCTACTCCTTTGAGCCACAGGCACCACCCCAACTTACTTCTAAATAGTGTGGCAAAATAATACAGATTAGATAGACAGAAGATAGATAGACAAAAATATTCAAAAGGGTACATGGTTGTTCATTTTAGCACATTGTAAACTTTCCTGTAAGTTTGAAAGTCTTATTTGAAATGCCATTTTCAACCCCTAAGGCTTGAACAAATTTATTTTCTGAGATATAAAGAAAAAACTGTCAGTGCTTCCCCTGAAGCAGATGGGAAGAAGGAGATATGAAATAGTAAAGCAGGGAATATGGAGGAAGGTCCCAGGAATTTATGGAAATGATTTCTCTCGGCAATGTTAGTAAACTCATAAAATGTGTACACTCACGATTAGTCTATTTTTCATGAAAAGTTGTGTTGTATGCTACATATTAATGATACATACAGACCAAGGCAACATGTGTGCTTGGAGGAGGAATGTGGAGATGGAGGAAAGAATAAGGAATGAGCTCCTATCAATCAACAAGAACAATCATTGGATGGTATTTGGCTTCTCATGGGCCTGTTTAATCAAGGTGAGGAATTAGGGCACAACTTGAGTGAGAGCCTGGAGAATCCGATGGCATTGGTATTATAATTTCCAAATAATTTTTAGGAATAAAAGTTTTGATCATTCTACTTCTCAAGTCATAAATACTCCATTTATAGTTTTAAAATTGTAACAAAATAAAGCTGATATTTTCACCGTGAAGCTGTAGTTTTTCAATCATTGGAAATATATTCAATTTCCTACAGTTCTCCTTGACTAAATCTATGTGGCAGCCAATCAAAATTACTCTCTGTTCTCTACCTGCTTTTCACTGGACGTTTTGGACTCTGTGCCTATTACAGCTCTTATTTGGATACCCTATCTTTTCGTACCTACCAAATATTACTTATACTTAAATCCAAGTTTAAATTCTACCTGTTCTAATGTCACCAATACAAATTAGAGAACCTCTTCTAGACTCTCTGACTGTATCTGATGCCTTCAAACATCATGTCTCAAATTTGTTTTGAAATATAATTTGTATATTTTTTCTTTTATGCCTCTTTGAGGGTATAAATGAAATAAGAAACTTACCGTTTTTCCAAAATTTAAAAATAAGACAAAATGGCATTCGGAGAACCAGAATGTTACCTTTATTAATTAACAGAGATTACTGAAGGCTGCAACACAGTGGGACAGCCATGTTGGTAGTAAACAAGGAAGCACTATAGTTAGCTTGCTACATGTAGAGCTGAGCCCAGTATATCCAGCTGTTTCTTGGTGGTTTCCAAATTACTGAAATGGAATGTCACCATATCCTTCTTAGAGTAGAATATGTAAAAGATGGAGGAAGAGTAGTTACTTTAAGTTAACTCCGTTCCTATACAAAGAAAACATAGAAATTAGGAAGTAGCCTCTTTTCTGAAACACACTGGTAACTGTCTAAGCTTTTCAAAGGTGGGAGTCATGTCTGGATTCTCTTTACATCTACCACATTGCCTACCAGATATAGTGCTTTCATCTTTAGTAGTCAACTGAGTCAATGTTTGCTCATGGATTAATTAATGGATCTGTATCAATGTTCTCAAATTTAAATGCTTTAAGAAAAAAGGTAGAAAAAATTAAATGTAAGAAGAGTGTAGACAGGCAATATTTATGGCTAACTTGAAGAGTACAAGCCTTGGCAACAAGATGTTCTAAATTAAGATAATATTAATAAGCACTGTAAGAGCCAACCAAAACCAATGAAAGAGCTGATTCATCCCAGCGACTGAATGCAACTTAAAATAAAGAAGCAAAAAAAAAAAAAAAGTAAATATTATTAGACTATCATTAAATGTGTATTTGGACACATTCTAATTTCTTTTTGCAGGGCTGACCTGAATAAGTTTTGATATAGTCACTTTGATATTTCCATCCTTCCACCGTATTTTGCATTTAGTTGAGCCCTGTTAGGAAGCATTTTGGATGTACCTTTTTGGCAATAGAATCTTCACAGAGGATCTCCAAATGAGCTGCCTCCCAATCCTTGCCTTTTCTTTTTTTTTTTTCCTTAAAGAGGCTATGTACATCCAACATCTGATAGGCATACTGAAAATCTCAGAATATTACAAAATTTCTGGAATCATAGTTGCTTAAGGAAGAATTGAAACAATTTAAAATATTTATCCCTAGAGGAAAAAGAATCAAATGTTCAGAGATATAACCAAGGCAAAGAAGCTTGAAGAGAAAATTAACTTCACTTTGAGGAAAAAAACACTGTGTTAAAGGAATGATGACTATTCCAGTTGTATTTTATATTCCACACCTACTCCAGCACATTTTTGATGGCCATATAAAATAAAATACTTAGACAAAACAGCCTTAATAATAACAGTCACCTTAATAATGATAATTCTAGAAAGTGTGAACTACTAGCTCCTCTAACTTGTCAAGATCTATTAAATGAGGAATTGAAACTTTCTATGTAACACATTTTATATTCATTAGTGGCATTCATTTCTCCTAGTAGCACTCACTACTATCTGGTATTATCTTATTATTGTCTTATTTATTTCTTGTGTCTTTCCACTACTCTACAATGTAAGCTTCATACTTTGTCCAATCATGGTTGATTATCAATATCTAGAAAATGTTCCTGTTTAATAATAATTAAACTTCCATAAATATTTTAAGTCATAAATAAAGGATCTAAAGATAAATTTATGAGAAGAAGATGCTGGAAAGAAAGAAGAGTAGGGCAGCACCTGTGGCTCAAGGAGTAGGGCACTGGCCCCATATACTGGAGGTGGCAGGTTCAAACCTGGCTCTGGCCAAAAGCTGAAAAAAAAAAAAAAAAAAAAGAAAAAAATGAGAGAAATGAAGAGTATTCATGAGGGGGGAACCCATGTAAAAATTGGAAAAACATGAGTCATTCAACTGTAAAACCAAAATTTAATATTTTTATAATATCCAATGTGATAATAAAACACAAAAGAAAAGAAAAATGTGGTTTAAGGAAATACTTGGACCAAATTTTTAAAAAGTAAATAGTTAATATCTAAAAAATATGAATAATTCATTGAACGTTAAAGGAAAAAATATTGAAACCCTTATAGATAAATGTGAATGGATATAAACCAACTACTCAAGCAAATGGCACATGAGAAGTTGTACAAAATATAAGCTATTAAATAAATGCAAATTAAAGTGATATTAAGGCATCATTTCATATGCATAAAATTACCCAAATGTAGACCAAAAAAATATCCAAAATAGGCATAGCTGAAATAAAATTGGAACACCCTTTTTAGACTAATATTTTTCATTAGTTAATGGAAGCATTTTGGAAAATGATTTGCCAATGCAAATCAAGAGAAATCCCTGGATTTCCACTCCTAGAAACCTATTCTAGAGAAAACAAAATGATGTAATGGTGATGTTCATAGCAGTACCTATTTCTAAAGATGAAACATAGAAAAACAATATAAATGCTCTACATAAGGAAAATAAACATAATAAAATACTAATACCTAATGGAATATTATATGTCATTAAAATTAACATTATTAAATATAAGTGGATATGTGAAAAATATAGATAGGCATGTCTGAGACAGAAGGTAGAATTTGACTGACTATGCAACAGAAAAATCTTTCAGTATTGTGTAGAAATTCCAAGGATTAAGGGGAAGGAGGACTCAACATGTGTTCCTGGGATGATCTTGGAGGAATTTGAATTAAGAAGTCTAGAAAATACAAGCAGAATACTACTCCCCATGAAAACATAAAAGAGGTAAAGATGTTTACATGGATGGAGCTGGAAAATATTCTTCTTAGTAAAGTATCTCAGGAATGGAAAAAAAAATCCAATGTACTTTGTACTATTATGAAACCAATTTATAATCAGTCACACTTTTATATGAAAGATGAATCACAACTATAACCCAGGATGAAGGAGGGAAGGGAAAGTGAAGGAGAATGGAGGGGGGTGGGTCAATAGAGGGAGGGTTAATAGGGGGACCACACCTATGGAGAATATTGTAAGTACGAGTTGGATCTATCAGGTATAGAACACAAATGTCTTGACACTGTAATTGGGTAAATAAGGTGAAGACTATGTTAATTAGTAGGATGTAAGCACTACAATTTGTACAAATAATCAACACATTGAAGCATTGAATCCCACAATGGTAGTATTCATGATCTATGTACAAATGACTTAATAAAAGAAAAAAATAATAAAAAAGTTAATTTTTAGGTCCTAATATCCATTTAATCTATTATAATCTATTAATACTGGTGCACACATAATGGTATAAATTTAAGACTATGGAAATGTATTAACACCTTCATTGTATCAAGATGATAATTTATTAAATCTTTATAAATTACTTATATATCATTTCTCAATAAAATAAACCATTCTTTTTCAAAATAAAAAATATAAATAAAATGAATTTATAAACTTAAAAAAAATGAAAGAATATGACTGCCCATGAAGACAGCTTCTTAAAAACCTGTCCTCACCTCTCTATTTCTTCCTTGATGCAGAACTCAGAAAGACTTGTCAATTCTATTCATTTTAAGCTTGGCACCACTTACTTCTGTCCCTTTGAGAGTAAGATGATTGGTTATTTTCTTGGGTTAGCTGTATTTTTACATTGTTGAAGTAGGGACTTGTGGCTTTTCACATCCAGACCTACCTGTCTGTTACTCTCTCTCATAGTATGACTCTGTCACGGAGGTCACCAAATTATCTCCCTGACCACATGAAGACTAGGCCATAAGGCACATGAATCGTCTTCTCCCCCCAGAGAACACAGCTGGGGACAGAATCCATATCCTGAACATACAGGTGAGAGAGCCAGAGGGTCTTTCTCCACAGCAACACCTCAAGCCTCATCTTATTTAGCAACCTGTGTTTTAGGGGTTACCCTTTGCCGGATAGTCTACAGCTGCACCACATGTGGTTTCTGCAATTGATTTCCAGATTGCAGCTTTTCCTCTATATGCAAGTCATTTAAATAACTATTTAGCTTTGTATTTTAATGAAAAGGAATTTCAATTAACTAGAAGTATAATTTTGTTAATTCTGAAAAATTTTTTTAAATATTATAAAATATTCATAAAATCTTTTGAGGATACATGCTAGAATTGGTAATTAAGGTATTTTGTTTCCTATCATGGAAGTTTTGTGTATTTCATGATGGAAAATAGCGGAAAAATAATAAAAGGTGTTTCTCAATACAGAAATAATGGTCTTTATGTTTTCATTTTTCTATTTGGAGGTACAATGTTTTAGATTGCGGTAAATACCCTTCAGTTTTTAATATGATAATTATGTGTTTTCTTGTGTTATTGTTTCTTTCATGCAATATTTTACTATCTTCTATAAATTATATGTGATCATTTTAGTATTTAGTAGCTTGATCTACCTAAAGATATTTTTTCTTGGTAGATATGCTCTGTTTGTTTTATAGATAAGGAACATAGTCTCATAAATATTGATTTGTATGTTAGCAATGAAAGACAAATTCAACAGTAGAATTATCAGAACAAACATGAGGAATATTTTAATTTTAATTATTGCATTATCCAATTATTTTCATAGAATTCTATTCTTGTTCCTAGTACTACACTGAGCTGCCTCCAGAATATATTAAAAAATGCAACAATAAGTTCATAATAGCAACTCTTAAATTAGCTCTGGCTGTCAAACAGGTACATTAGGATGACATTCTGTTTAATCTTCCACCCTACATGTACAAGAAATTTGGCTTAGTTGCACATTTCTGTGCATATAGGCTAGGAGAAAAAATTTACGTTTCTTCCTGGAAACAAAGTAATCCTCTTGTCATACATACATTTTTCAATTTTCTCATTGAAAATATTTTGTTTCATTGGACCTTTACAGTAGAAGTCCAATAAATAAATTAGCTTCATATTATACTTTGAAAAGTAGTGGCCATTATCCTACATAGAGCTCACAGATGCAATTTTTTGGCCTAACTTTTAATTTAAATGTGTTAATGTGGTTTATTTGTCTGTTGGTTCAGCCACCCATCCCATATTTCCTGTTACTACCAGTGTAAGACACTGACATTATTACTTGCTCATCCCTGTAGGCATATGTGATTGGCAATGTTGGCAAGCACACTCTTAATTTTTTATATGTTCTTTATATGTTAATTAATTCCCTATATATTAAAATTCTTTGTTTAGAAAGCATAGTCACTATAGACATTAGATAATTTTTAAAATATATTTTGTGCTCCTTGACACCACTTTCCAAAATCTCTAAAATCTGAGGCATCCCCAAATTCAAGTGTGTCGGCTTTCGAAGTACAGCAGCTTAATCTATGAGCTAACTCTTAGCACATGTCCTCACAGGGCTATGGGATCATGTTGCTGTTTGTGAGGATGGTCTGACCTTGATATAAAGCTTCAAATTAAGACCTATTTACCTCAGATCTTTCTTGATATATTCATCTCTTTGATGGATTGATTAGTAGACTGGACGTGGCCAACAGAATAATCAGTGACCTTGAAAATAAATCAGTGGTGATTTTGCAAGCTGAAAGGTAAAGGGAAAAAGTAACGAATTTAGAAAAAAAACCCTCATAATGTTCATGAATTGGGAATAATTTCAAAAGGTATAGCATAAGTGTTATTGGAATGCTAGAAGGGGAAGAAAGAAGAAGCAGAAGGAATATTTGAAGTACTATAATAATGACTCAGAATTTCTAAATGTTATGACAGGCACAAAACCATATATCTAGGAAATTTATAAACTTCCTATAGAAGGGTATTCTTCTCCTGTAGAACAATAACCAAAATCTATACCTGAGTCTACCACATTCAAACTTCAGACTACCAAAGATGAAATAAACATCTTAAAAGAAGGAATTGATAGATGAAACAAGCAGGAATTGAGTAAAAATATTTGACCTCATTAGTGCTGTCATTTAAATTGTTCTAATTGTTATTTATGAAATACTGCACTCAACAAGAGTTGAATACATGTTCTTACAAAGCTCACATGAAGCATCTGCCAAGGTAGACTACATTCTGGTCAATAAAACACATCTTAATTTTTTTAAAAACAAAAATGATACTCTCAGGTCGCAAAGCAATTCAACTAGAAATCAATAACAGAACCCTCCCCCCCAAAAAACTTCAAATGTTTAGAAAATAAATGCACAGTTCTATGTATAATACACAGATTAAAGAAGTTTCAAGAAAAAAATTAAAAAATATTTTGATCTAAATAAAAATGAAAATGAAACTCATGAAATTACATGAAATGTGTTGGAAACAGTGCTTAGAATTTCATAGAATTAAATGCTATAAAGATTAGGCAAAAAGAGAAATATATAATCAATAATTCACGCTTCTAACTAGGAATCTATATAAAGAAGAGTAATATATGCCTCAAGCCAATAAAGAAAAGCAATAATATACATTTGGATAGAAATCAATAAAATAGAAAATAGGAAATCACTAGATAAATTATTGAAACCAAATTGTTCCTTGAAGAGATTAATAAAATTGACAATTCTCTACAAAAGCAAACTAACAAAAATAGGAGATGATCCTAGCAACTAACATCAGAAGTAAGTTTTTAGTAAGCATCAGCATGTATTTTCCTTGCCCATTTATTTTGATAGAAGAAAAGAACGCATGTATCTGTGAGAATTACCTAGAGAAGCATGGAAAGATTTTGCTAATATTCTTGTACAAAGGTTATTAGGAGAACCATGGGAATGTGTTTTTATTGTAACACTAGCTTATGTGGAAACAGAACGAGGTTTCTGAGTTACTTGTTTTACACTATAGAAATACTCCTCTATATTTATGAAGCTCTCATGTCATAATGAGTCTGTTGGATGTAAATCTCATAGTGTATAAGTTCTACTGCATAAAAGAAAGTACTTTCCGAGTTCCGTTCCCTCTGTGCTTTCTCCCAAGGGTATTTTGTAAATTACAGCTTCTTCACACTATACAGTTCCCTGGTGGTCGGCTATAGTGAATATGGTTTCCCAAAGTGCTTAAGGACTCCCAGGTTGCAGCTTAAGCAGCAGGAAATTAGAATGAGTTATGGAGAATAAAATACCACTAATCTTTTGCTTTTTTTGTAGGGGTGAGGGCTGGCCTTTGAATGGTACCAGCTGTGGTACAGATAGTACCAGCTTCAAACTTGTTACCCACAGCTTCCCAGCATGGTAACAAATCCCAGAGACAGATTCTGAGTAGACTAAAGGGATTTTTTTACTCCTTTTTTTTTTTTTTTTTGGTACCTGATTTGTAGATACATTATTCTGGCAATGTTGTTTTCATAAACTGAAGTCACAGAAGTGCTTTTAAAATGCAAAACACTTTTGAGACATCCCTCTGGTTTCACTGTTTAAAGGCTTAAATATTCCCTCTTAACAAACAATGAAATTATCTATATAATATATTGATGTGGATTTGTTTCCAAAACATGCAGTCGGGATCGGAGTCATATCAGAAAACTAGTGGTTAGAGATGTTTAATAGCTCAGCAGCTATGAGATCTCTCAAATACAGACACTTGGAATTCACGAGTATCATCAACAGTGTTGTCAAATAATGCAGTCAATATCTGTATCAATACAATGTAAACACCATGTAACTTGGAAAAATACCTCTTAGAAATAAGTAAGGAAATTCCAGTATGTGTAGGGTAGGGATCAGGGTTAAGAATTGAGACAAGAGTTTTTTTTTTTTTTTTTTTTTGCAGTTTTTGGCCAGGGCTCAGTTTGAACCCGCTATCTCTGGCATATGGGGCCAGTGTCCTACTCCTTTGAGGCACAGGCACTGCTCAAGAGTTTCTTTCTTGATTGGGCAGTATATTGGTAGGACACAGCTGTTTCTGAACACAGCATGTCTAGAGTCCCTTGTTTCTCTTTGCCAATCTCTAGGCCCATATTCTCCCATATCCTCTCACCAGCACCTTTCTACGCAAATTTATGGTGTCTCATGATCCCATCTAACTATCCATTTCTAGTGCTTTAAACTAGACCAATCATCAAACAACATGCCAACTAGTCACTCTCACCTTGAACCGTCTATCTTTGCCTTGTCAATGTTCTTACATTGTATTATTTTCTTGAATCTCCTCAGTCTTCATGCTACTTGTTAAGGCATATGGTATTTCTGTTGTGATATTCTGTAAAACCAGATTATGGCTTTTCAAACTCATACTTTTCTTTCTCACATTTAAAAAAAAGTATATTTATTAAAATTTTTAAAATACATAATACATGAACAGTAAAATACTAGCTCCTACAACTTTCCTCTTTAAATTCAGATCCTTTTTTCAACTGGCAAAGCAGTTGATTACTATTATTTCTGACTGGTTCAGAGTTTTTAAAAAAATCTTTACTTAATGTGCGCAATGGGAGGGCACCCAGCATGCCCCCTGGGTGAAGGGCTCTACTACAACTTGAATTTTGCCTTGGAAGTGAGAACAACATAACCTAAACATTTTTACCCTCATATTAATTTGAAATTAAAAAATAAAAACTAAATAAAATAAAATCTTTATATAGATACAAATCTGTTACTTTTCCCCTTTTATTACATAACTATCTATATACTTTACATGTCATTTTTAACCTAGCTTTATTTCACTTATTAACCTTATTGAGAAATGTGTATTGAAATATATAATAAAGAAGTTTCTCATTCTATTTTAAGTTTCATAATATTCTATTGTGTATATCAACCATCATCCATTAACTAATGTCTTCCCATTGGAGTTTTAGTTTGTTTTCAGTATTTTGGTATTATAAGCAATGCAGCATAATTAACATACATCAAATTGCATGAGTGCAAATTTAAGAAAGAAATGTCATGTTAATCTTTACTATTGCATAACAGATTACCACAAATTTGGAGGTGTATGTAAAACAACACTTATTTATCATATCACAGTTTCTGTGGGTCAAAAGTCTAGCATGGAATAATTTAGTCCTCTGTTCATGTTCTCACAAAACCATAATCAAGATGCCAGCCTAACATTTTTGCCATCTGAAATCCAGGGTCTCTTTCAAGGTCATGAAGGCTGTTTCAGAATTCATTTCCTTGTAGTTTATAGAAATCATGGTGGATTATTTATTTCAGACTAGCAAAACGGAGTCTCTGGCTCCTTGGAGCTCTTATTTCCTCTAGATTAGTAGTTCTCAACCTTCCTAATACCGCAACCCTTTAGTAAAGTTCCTCATGTTGTGGTGACCCCCAACCATAAAATTATTTTTGTTGCTACTTCATAACTGTAATTTTTGCTACTGTTATGAATCATAATGTAAATATCTGATATTAGGCAACCCCTGTGAAAGGGTCATTCGACCCCCAAAGGGGTCGCGACCCACAGGTTGAGAACCACTGCTCTAGATACTCTGTATAGAGCTTCTTTTTACAGTCAGCCCTACCAAGGATAATCTTATAGTTGGATAATTCAAATTTCACTGATTAAAGACCTTAATTACATCTGCAAAAATCCCTTCCCCTTTGCCTTATAACAATATAATCAAAAGAATGATCACCTATTATTTTAACTATACTTTATTGGCTAACAAGTAAATTTTCCTACATGGACTCAGGGGGTATCGATTATAAAGAGACATGGGTCATAAGGGATCTTCTTAGAATTCTATCTACCACAAATATATATCCCAAAGCAAAATGACTGAGTCAATTGCAGTTTTGAAAGAAATTGCCCAAAGGCATTTCCTAATAACTACACTTTCAATAAAGAAACATTCCTATTTCCTCATGGGCCTCACCAGCACTATGCGCTTATAAATTTGAAATGATATCAGTCTTATGGGTCAATTAGGAATTCTAGTATGACTTTAATTTTGTTTCCTTATTATAAATGAGATTAAGTAGCTTATCATACGCTATTAGTACGGTTTATATCATTTTCATTGATATTCTTTTATATCTCCTTTTTGTTTTCCATCATTGGGTTATTAGCCTTTTATTGAATTAAGAGGAATTTTTTTATATACTAAGGAGATTAGGTCTTTGCTTATGGTGGGAGCTGAAAATATTTCTTATAGATTTACATTTTGCCATCATAGTTTTTTACTTTATCTTTTTAAAATTTTAGAAGCATGGAAAAGATTTTACAGTTCTGTTACCAGATTTGTGGTTTTCTGCTTGTGTGTATGTATGTGGTTTTTGAGTTTAAGTAACAGTTAACATTTGAAAACGTTGCCAACACTTTCTTCTCGTAATTTGTGCTTATTTGAATCTACATTGACATATTTGTTCTGTTGGCAATTTCTAGGTATATTGTTAAATTTTTCAATAGGCTATGCACAGCATTTATTTATTGCTTTATTTGTCTATTTCCCTTTGAATCCAAATAACTTCTAATATTCCAAGAGTGTGCCACTTTCTTAAAATAAGACCTTTGCCCCTGACTGAGAGAAGTATCTATGTTCTGTCCCCTTCAACCAGTAGAATGAAGTGGACGTGATGCTGTATAAATTACAAAGCTAAGTGTCTAAGGCAGTATGACTTCTGTCTGGATTTTGGTTTCAGGAAATGTGCCTTTGAGGCCTTAACCAAATAAGAAGTCCAGCTACTCTGACAATGCCATGAGGGACACAGATGCTCAGAGAGGTACAGAGAGATGCCTACAGGGCACCAGCTTTCCCATTACCTGGCTTTCCACCTAGCACCAGGCATAAGAAAGAAGCAACCTTTGAGATGACCCAGGATGAGTGAGACAGAATCATACAGCGAGGATGCCCCCTAAACTCTTAACTCACTGACATTATCAGTGGTAATAAATTATTATCACTTTTAACCAATAAATTTTGGGGTAATTTGCTATACAGAAATAGTAACCAGATTATCTCTCTCTCTACCATATACCAAATTCATGTGTGTGTGTGTGTGGATTTGATATTCTGTTCCACTGTCTGGCCTGTCATTTCTTGCAGCATAGTGTACAATTCTAATTAATAGAAATTTAAAATACCCAGTTTTACTATCAGGTAGTGTTAGATCCCCCTTATTGATGTTTCTGGCCATTCCTGATTTTTTAAATTTCACACTAATATTTTCTAGCTATAAAATGTTGATGTTCTAATTAAATTAGAGTAAGTGCATTACACATGGTGAGGAATAGTATTATCCTTATGCTGAGTCTTTTAAAATCTCTGAATCTTTCATATTTCATATTTGTTCCAATTTACTTAATAACTTTTAATAAAATTTGAAAGGTTTCTTCATATATTTTGTAAATTTTGATAAAGTTTATTGGTAGGTGCTGTGGTTTGAATGTTGTCCCCTTCAGAATTCAGCTGTTGCCAACGTAATATTAGTACTAAGAGGTGGGAACTTTAAAAAGTGATGAGCCCTGGACAGCTCGTTCCTGGCTAATGGGAGTAAGGACCTTATAAAAGAGGCTTCGCTCAGTGTTTTCCTACTTTGCATTCTTATGAGAACAAGCAAGGCCCTCACCATACAGCATATACTGATACATGCATGAATTTCAAGCTTTCCAGCCTTCAAAATGCAAGAAAATAATTTCTGTCCTTCATGTGTTACCAAGTCCCAAGAATTAATATATAAGTAGTAAAAAATATACTAAGACAATTAAACACTTAATTTGTGCTTGCTACTTGTAAAAATGAAAGATTTGCTTATTTTATATCTAATGTTTAAGTAGGCTGCACATATAAATGCTACTGAATCCTATATGCTATTTTCAAGATCTACCGATATGTATGTGTAAATTAATATAAATTCTCTTGTGATTTGTGGGATTTTTCTTATTAAAATAATGTCATTAATTCCACTACCAGAACTATTCAAAATTTTCAACTTCTATTCATGTAATCACACTGGATAATGGAATCAAAGATAAATAAGAATGAAAACGGAGGCATCTTTCTTTTGCTCCGGCCTCTAGCAGAAGTGATTTTAGGGTTTTGCGATTAAGTGAAATGATGTCTTTAAAGCAAAGAAATATTTTAAATGTTACAGAGGTATCTATATATTTATAGCTATTAAATGTTTTTAATTGAATTATTATTGACTTTTTGTTTTAATGCTTTATCTTAAAAATATGACTGTCACTAAAGCTCTGACACTTTTTAATTTGAATGCCCACGTGATAGATTCTACTCATCAAATCCAGATAATATTCACATTTCTCCATTTGTGATCTGTAATCTTTGGCTCTGCTTAATGCTATAGAACCTTGGATAATTTGTATATTTTTATCACAGACTTTTCCCTATTTAAATGTCACCACATGTAAAAAAGAAATTATTTTCCCAGTCAAATGCACATTATCTGTGAGGTGCTCCTTTGAGAAAGAAATATAAGCTGGCAATCAACCGGTGGCCCTCAAATTGTACTGTGTGATATTCATATACTATACAAAATTGTATCAGAGAGAATGACACCTTTTCTCCTTTCTCAGGAGAAATTTTTGAAACATATTGTATTTGTTTAAACTATTGAGTTCCACAGAGAGAATATTTATTAATAAAATTCATAAGTATTCTATTTACATCAGATGCAAGAATTCTGTTTTAATATTTCAAAAAATTTTCTGTGCCAGTTTGCAGAAAAATGTTAAAAAAGACTATTTATGAAATTCAGCATTGCATATCCCAGAATAATTTTAAGGAATTATATATTTTACCTAGATTTTAGCAATTTATAAGTACAGATGACAAAGAAGATAAAGGACAGATTTAGATGCAAATACACACATGCATTTTAATGAGGACATTTGCCTTAACATGTGGTTCCTTGTAGATTTTAACAACCTGCCCTGTGGTGACAATTCAAATCATACACAGTCAATAATTTCTAGGTTTTTTTCTTAAAATACTTGTGGAACCAACATTACCATAGTTCCTTTGGAAATAGGTACACATTAATCAAAGACTTAGCTTTCAGCCATTAAAAAATACAAAATATATTCCTTCTAATATAGAATAATTTCACCTAAGTAATGATTACTGAGTACAACTTCATGCTGTAACCTCATAATCTTTTGTATATTTAATTATACCATTATTTCCATTATCTTCCTTGCATAAACACAACTTTATACAACTTTTCTCATATAAACTTTCCTTATTTACTCGCATTGAATAATTCAGTAATGGTCAATGAATGCCTAATTTATACCAGCAATAGTTTAACTTCTGGGAATATAGTAATAACTCTAGAAATAAAAAAAGGGGCTCTACTCTTACAAAAAAAATTTGTGGAATAAATGAAGTTATAAATAACTACTTGGTTGATAACTGTTTTATTGAAGACAGAGATTGTTCTTTATTTGTATTTGTACACTCTTTGCCTAAGTTTGTCTCTAGTGCTTAATAAACATAAATTTATTAATAAGTCTATGATAGAATAGTAACCAAAGAAATGTTTACTAGGAAGAATGAGTGTATAAATTTCATGCTAGTTTTATTCTGATAATTAAGTGGAAAAGAAGATTCCTGGAGTTTTATTGGTGAGCATTGGTAGGGAGGTGGGAAGGAGAGAGAAATAGATGAGAGAGAGAGAGGAGAGAAAGTAACAGAAAAAGAGATAACGTAATATTAAACCACTATAAGTGGACACTTCTTCAGAGAGGAGGAGAAACAAAATTGTGTTCCATGATTGAATTTTTTTTTTTTTTTGCAGTCTTTTGGCTAGGGCCAGGTTTTGAACCTGCCACCTCTGGTATATGGGGCTGATGCCCTACTCCTTGAACCACAGACACCATCTACCATTATTGAATTTAAAAGGGCAGTACATTTTACATTTCAAACACTAAATGTTGGTCTACAAAGGAGCAGCTATAACAAGCAGACCCAGAAGGAAACTAGAGAAAATGTTTTCAGATCTCACATGATATCACAGGTTACTTTGAGAGACACGCTTTTTGGTAGTTTCATATATGTAAGACTTCTTCTCAACAATTTGGAAGCACTGGCATAAGGAAATATACCACATTTTAATTGTATTCAAATGCTTCACAACTGCTAACATAGATACTGTCAAAAAATATAAAAAGAGAACACAAAGGTTCAATAAAATAAGAGGATATAACAATTATAAATATCTGCAAACCTAACATTGGAGCACGTAAATATGTGTATGGAAAGCAAACATTAATGGATCTAAATAGAAACATAGATAGCAATGCAATAATAGTAGGGGATTGAGCACCAACCTTTGAGGAATGGAAACTCACCCAGATAGAACATCAACAAAGAAGCACCATATTTAAACTGCAATCTAGACCAAATGGACTTGTTAGACATTTACAAAATATTTGTATCTAATAGCTATAGAATTCATATTTTTCTCAACCACATGTAGAATGCTCTTAAAGATAGGCTGTATGTTAGGCCATAAAAGAAATCTTAACAAATTCTAAAAAAGTTGAAATCATATCAAGTATTTTTTCTGACCTTACTGGAATACAACTAAAAATCAACAATAGAAGAATCTACAGAAGCTCTATAAATATATGGAAATTAAACAATATGCTCCTACATGACATTATTTCCCCACAGCTAAGTAAAAACAAAGTACTGGAAGTCCTAGCCTAAGCAATAAGAGAAAAGAAACAAATAAAAGTCATGCCATCTGGAGAGGAGAACATCAAACTGTTCTTGCTTGCTGCTGGCATGATCTACCACATAGTCTCAAAAAATAAAAAAAGAAACCAGGTTGGAACTTATAAATACAATAAATTGTAGGATACAAGATCAATATACAAAAATAAGAGGTGTTTCTATGCACTAATAACAATCTATTTGAAATAAATATCAAGACAGCAATGTCATTTACAACAGCTAAAAAATAAATCAATAAGCAAAATAACTATGAATAAATTTAATTAAGAAGGTGAATAATCTTTATAACAAGAACTATAAAATATTGATGGAAAAAATTGAAGAGAGCACAGATAAAGGTTAAGATATCTCATGTTCATAGATTGGAAGAATTAATACTGATTAACTGTTAAGATGTCCATAATATTCAAAGAGATCTATAAAATCAATGCAATCACAATAAAAATCCCAATGATTTTCTTCACAGAAATAAAATTGTAAAAAGTCCAAAATTCACATGGAACTAAAAAGGACCTTCAATGGTAGAAGCCATATTTAGCAAGGGAAAAAAAAGAAAAAGAAAAAAACAGGTTGGAAGAGTCATATTACCTGATAACCTGACATATCCCCCAAATATTACCAATAAATTCTAGTCTGATACATCTATCAATTTTTAAAATCAATTGTTTAAATCATTTTTCCTTTATTATCATCTGTGGAATATTAACTATTGGCATTTATTTATTTTTGGTTTGCTTATTTATATTGGCACAGAATATTACATACATTTATGGGGTATAATATGATGTTTAGATACGTACATACCTAATTATGTAATGATCCAATCATGGTAATCGGCATATTCATCTCTTTAAACATTTTATTTTGTTGTTGTTGTTGTAGGAACATTCAAGATCTTCTAGCTGTTTGGACAATACAATGTATAGCTACAGTGGCCTTACTGTGCAGTAGAGTGTGAAAATTTATTCTTCCTATCTATCTGTACCTATTCTACTTTCCTTTTGTATGGCCTAAGTTTTTTTAGATGCAATATGCATGAGATTATGCAGCATTCATTCTTCTGTCTCTGGCTTATTTCGTTTAACATGATGTACTCCAGACTCATCCATGTTGTTGCAAATGACAAGATTTCATCATTATTATGACTGAATAGTAATCCCTGTGTATGTATACCACATTTTCTCTGTTTATTTACCTCATGTTGGGTCATTTGGTTGCTTTCGTATCTTGGCTATTGTGAACAGTGCTTGCAATATAACATGAGACCACAGCTCTCTCTTGGACATAATGATATATTGGACAGGAATTTATTAGTAATCTTTGTGACTATGTCTTTAGGAGGCTTTTAAGCAAAAAATCACAGGTATCAAAGTATGTTATAAAACTAAAGTAATTTAAAAAATAATAAAGACACCCCCCCCAAAATGTGGGCACAAAGATTTGGGTAGAATCTGTTAAGGAAGAAAAATACATGGTAAATTTGGCTAATCACATATTAGTATTTCAAATCAGTCAGTAAATTAGATATTACTGAATATGTAATTTGCAATACCAAATTAAGAAAAACAGTAGCTTTCTATTGCACATAAAACAAAAGTAATTTTAATAGTAGTGACTAAAATATTAAAAATTATTAGATAAAAGAAAAGTACACAATGATAGAGACATGTAAAATGAATCAGGAGCCAGCTGAAAGAGTTCCCCATGGCCAGAGCTAGAGCAATTTTAGTATCAAAGTAAAATTGATAAAACCAAAATATAAAACTAAAATATAAAATCAATATTTGTGAGTCAATTCTGATCATATATTTTTAATAAATAAAGACAAATATTTCATGTGAACAAATTAATTATGCCGAAAAATTATAAATTATTTATTTTTAAGAAAGTGGAATGTAACTCCCTATTTCTTAATGTGAGCTATGCATAGTACCTAAATTCCTAACAGTACAGGAAAAGAAAAACAGTTGCTTTACAACAGAGAAAGTGGACAAACATAACCTCAGCCAGGAGATTAGCCTAATATCAACTCCTGTGAGTCATATTGCAGTATCTTTGATATGATGTGATGAAAATGATACTTCACCTCAGTGGTCTCTCTCCAGAATATATTACCCTGCTCTAATTATGAGGACAAAAAAATTCAGACAAACCTCAATTTAGGGACATCTTACCAAATACTGGCAAGTACTCAAAACTGTCAAGTAATCAAAACAAGAAAAATCTCTTAAGCAAGAATCCTGTATTTTATCCTTATTCACTGGGTCTGGGTCTGAAGCTAGCATGAATCTATTTATTTTGGGGGATAAAATTCACAGTTTTGTTGCAGTCAAAATTCTGGTGTCATATAAATGCTGTGGGTTAGTCTGTGTATTTTTTTTTTGGTAACTTTATTATTATTACATAATGTTTGAAGTACATGCTTTTTAATTTGACAGCAAAGTTTTCTATTATTCAAAGTCATTTTTCAATGAATTCACCCTTACTAGTATTAAATACTAAGTTAAGGATTGCATGTTTGCCATTTTTCACATTATAGAGAGCAAAATAAATTAATTGATTAAGTCTGAGAGGTCCATCCCTCTTAGTATTTCCATTTTGGTGTAGCAGTGGTGACACAATTAGTTTCATTGATTTTGACATGGTTGGGAAATCACTGATCAAGAATGTGAAAAACAAAACAAAAAACAAAACCTCAAAAGCCTTAATCCTCAGTAGAAGGCAAATTATATTTGGTGAATTTATAGGTAACAAGAACCTTTATAAAGCATGTTATCTGAGAGGCTTGAGTGGAGTGTGTTTGAACAAACTAGCAGGATTATTGTGTCTCATTGGTATTTGGGAGCAGAACTTTAACTGTTCTAGGCTTGAGTGGAGTGAGTTTGAGGAGGATATTGTGTCTCATTGGTATATGGGAGCAGGTGATATACCCCCTTAGAACTTTAACTGTGGAGTTAATAGCACAAACCAGTGAGCAGTAGTATGGCTTCCAGTCCAAGCTAGCCAACTGTAAAGCTATGGAAAGTGACCAATGGCAAGGCTCAGCCAGACAAAGATGAGGAGGGAATTCAATGAGCTTTCAGAGGCTGGACAGTCTAGGAGTAGGGAAGTGTCCCAGGATTTCCTGGATGAGCTCTTAAGATTAGCTTCTGCTTATTTGGATTCTGTTTTTTTTTTTTGTAACTGGCTCTAGGAAGATTCACTGTTAATACAGACATAGGTATGTCAGTCTGCCTGGTAAAAGTTCTACATCTTAATACAAAATAAGAAACTGCATAGTCTACTTTAAAAAAAAAAGATAACAACAACAAGAAAAGTCTGAGAAACTGCCATAGCTAAAAGAAACCTAAGGAGACATAACTACTAAATCTTGGAAGGAATCCCAGAATGCAAAATTGAATTTGGTAAATACTAAGGAAATTTGAATAATTAATTGTGATGCAGGATGTGTGGAACAGGGCATATAGCAAATCTCAATGTTTCATTAACTAAAAATATTTTAAAATAAAAGTTTTATTAAAAAAACTCTCTGAGATGTACAATTATAACCTTTGCCATCTTATAATTATCATGAAGAAACTGACAAATATGTATACTGACTTTTACAAGAATGAAAAATTACCACTTTTCTTGAACCCAATAGAGATCTGAGTCCTCAGAGCAAATAATTAATCAAGAACTAAGAAATTACAAGTCTTCAAAGAGATTCAGTCCCCTTGGCAACTTATTTCTCTCATATTACTCCTGGATACTGATAAAAGGTCTACAGCTAAAGTAACAAATTCTTGAAAACTGAATGTAGGGTTGCAAAAGAAAATTGCACACTTGGGGGCTGCAGACACAAAGAATCTGTACCTACTCAGGTTCTTCTTCCTAGACCTCGATAGTTTATGAAAAAGATTGGGGAAAAAATATAGCTGGGATCAAACTTCAATCATGGTGAAGGCATGAGTGAGAGAATTGGAAACCACTGTGGGAAATTATATAAGCACTGTCTGGATCCCGCCTTCCTATATGTCACAAAACATAGGATATAGGAACAAAATTTAAGATGCTTAAAGAAAGGCATCAGACTCTGTCATTTTAACAGTACGCATGAAGAGTCATCCTTGGAAATGGGCAGGGAACTCCTGAGCATAGGCCATTAGAGGTCTAGTAGTGGTTGAGGAGTGGCAGGTTCTCTGAAAAGGTCCCATTTGCATCATCTTGGAACACAGCGGGACCAAGACTAGGACTGAACTAGAATGACAGAGAATACTGTACTCCAGCCCCACCTGGCTAGCAAGTGTCTGAGCAACAGATAGCAGCAGTGTATCGCTAGGAGTGAAGCAAGAGCATGGAAAATTGGTATCTGTGATATCAAGATACAAAGAGAGGTTTCTACAGTTTAGGATAAAACAATTGTTGCAGAAAACCCAGTGACAAACTGGTTGGTTTTCATCTTAAACAAAATATAATGGTAGAAGACTTTGAAGCCCATGGTGGTGAACTGAGGATAGCAATAGTGAAAAACAAAGCCTAAAGTGAGCACAACAGTTGACTTGATTGACTTAACCCTACCTTCAGTAAAATTTAGCAAAAAAGAAAAACATGTCCATTTTCAGTCATGAATATTACATCTTAGGCTCTGTTGCCCTCACCCAAGATGACTAGCTTTCAACCAAAACTTACAAGATCCACAAGTAATAAGAAGTAAAACAACATACTACAAGAGAAAAATCAATTTTTCAAACCAGACTGACATATGATCCAGATGTTGCAACACCTGATCAGAAATCCAAGGTAAGTATGGTTGACCTGTTAAAGGCTCTTGAGAAAAGCATACACATCATGTGTGAACAAATTGAAAATTGAAAACTGAAAATTTCAGCACAGAGAGGGAGGAGGAAGAGAGCAGTTTGAAATAAATATTTAAAGAGAAGATGGTTGAAATATGTATATGAAGAGAAGATGGATTCCAAATTTAATAAAATACAGTCCTAGATAACTCAGGCTATTATAACAAAATTCTATATATTCAGTATAAATAATAGGAACACATTTCTTATAGTTCTGGAGACTGAGGAGTTCAAGATCAATCACTAGCAGATTTGGTGTCTGGGGAGGGCCTGTTTCCTGGTTCACAGATGGCGCCACCTCACCATGCCCTCGCATGGTGGAAGGGATGAGCAAGTTCACTGGAGTTCTTTTATAAGAACACTGATCCCCTTCATGGGCAGAGCCCTCAAGACCTAACTATCTCTCAAAGTTTCAAATTACTAACACCATTCCCTTGAGGTGAAATGATAACTTAAACATGTAGCTTTTGGGAAGACACAAACATTCAGACAAAAGTACCCACCAAATCACAGACCATGAAGCTGAAGAAATACCAAAAGTAATATATGCCAAATAAATAACTACATAAATTTTAAAACAGTAAGTAAACAGGGGAAGAAAAACTCAAGACATACCAATACCAGATTCAAATTTCTGAAAACAAAATACTGTCAAATAACTGAAGAGATCTTCAAGGCAAATAAAATACACATTATATTCAGAGGAGTAAAAAACATCAGAGTTCTTTGCAAGTCAAGCCAAAGACAGTGGTGTAATGCCTTCACGTGATGAAAGAATGAAATACGTCAGCTGGAATTCTATATCCAGTGAAATATAGAATTTGTGTCCTATAAAAAATGAAATACAACATTTTTTCCAGACAAACTAAAACTGAGAGAATTCTTAGTACATTTGTATGGTAAATAATATTAAAGGAATTTGGTAAACAAAATCTCTTCTTCTATATACAGATAAAGTCTGAAAGCTGCCATAGCTACAATGGATAGTTAAGAAGATATGCTCAGGAATGCTGAGTCACCATCATGTGCTACTTACTAGACAGAAAGGTGGAACAGCACACACGTACACATAAATGAAGAAGACTAGAATTGCATAAATGAGGGTAGAGAGAAACTTCAGCTGTCCCTTATTTTCAATAGCTGAAAATATATCTGTAATTAAAAATAACAGCAACATAGTATATATTTGTGGAATAATTAAAAGTAAAAGTTACAATAATGATTCCACGAAAAGGGAAGGGGAAACTGGTAGCATAGCCTCTGAGGTCCTCACATGACACTGAACATTATATAATATTGTTTTAAGGTACACTACAGCTAATTAAAAACATATAAACTAGCCCTAGTTATACAGTCAGCACAGTGCAATTAAAGAGGAATGAGATAAATCTCACACTGACCTCTCCCTGCTGCGCTTGGAGAAAGTAAAACCCTCATTCAAGGGGAAAGTGTCCAGAAGTTTTAGCAGGTAGCTTTCAGCAAGCAGAAAATTATCCAGTAGCCCAGCAGAGAAAAGCAAGAAGGGCCCCACACTGAGTATCAAATGGAAGGACGTGAATCAATACCCACACGAGGCAAACTCTCTCCTTTTCCACAATACCAAGGTAAAGATTGAAAGAGGTCACGGCTACAAAGGAGAGTTAAGAAGAGATATTCATAAATGCTGAGCATCCTGATGTGCTGATTAGGAGAGGGAGAAACAGAACCCCCTTGCTGTGCCGCCTTGGAAATGTGACATAATTCAGCAATCTTGCTTTCTTTAAAAAGTACCTTCCCAGCTTAAGAACAGCAAGAGCTTCTACAATTCTTCCCAGACTTGGCTCAGCACCATATTTAGATCTGTGTAAGTTGGGGTTAGTTGCAAGAAACAACTTCCTAAAGGCCATAAATAACCACCTATGTCAGGGCTAAATCCGTGACTTCAGGGACAAAGGAGTAAATTATTGACTCCAAATGGACCATGCTTAATACATTTGTATACGGGAAGATTAACTCAAAAGCCTCTTAACCCTGAAAATCAATTCTCCCCTTCTTAATAACTGACTCATGTGGAGACAGTGAAGTTTATAGCATTGCATACCCAATACACCAAAAGGGGAAACTCTTTCATCTTCAGAATAGTCATTAAATCAGGGGAATATTTTCAGTTCAAACAGTGTCCATGCCAGCCTCTCAAGGTTTATGTTTACACATAAACCCCAAAGATAAATATTAGTGAGGATTCTGTCATTCTAAGATAGAAATTTTGTTCCTCTAATACCTGTCTCAAAAGCAACTTTCTTTCCAACACTCCCCAACCCCCCATGTCCACTCTTGTTCTCCCATATTCTCCAAATCTGAAAACAATAACAGGGAATTTCGGATTGTTTTCCTGGAATTATTTCTGATTTAGAATTTGTTTTCTACCTTGGATCCCTGCATAAAGGAGGACAAAACTTGTGTTCTCTCTTGCTTGTCCTTCCGTGCTCTATAATGCCAAGCGTGTTGTTAAGAGGAAGTTGAACTAAAGATTCAGGGAGAGCCCGTGGCAAAACACTGCAGTGGGGAAAAGATAGCTTTGGTATAATCCTACAATATTTAGCTGGGGGCTTTGCATATGCAGGGAATGTCTATATCATGCTTCACTGTTGAGAATTAGAGACTTGGATTTGAGTTCAAGTCCATTCTCTGCTTCCTTGTAATCTGATGATTTGAGACAGACTGTATATGCTCCAAGGTTTCAACTTCCTCTGCTATACATGGAGGTGATGTCTACCTTAGGGCTGTCGTATTAAAGTAGGTTAGTAGGAATTGCCCATCACAGAACCTGGTATATAGTGTACAATTATTGTTCCTCAGAGAATGCTAACTTTACTTCTTTGACGTCTAAAGCTTATCTCTGTTTCTCATATTTGTCTAAATATGTTATAAACATTCAGACAAACCATGTGTAACCCATTATTTGAAAGAAGAAAGTACTCAACTTGGATATTACCAAGTAATTAATACATGCATATCTGAAGGTAGATGATCCAAATATTTATAAATTTTTATTACATTATGTTAAAACCACAAGTTAAGTTTTACCGCTGTATTTTACAAACAGAAAAACAACCTTAGAGAGGCTAAATCATCTCAGAATATTGCCAGAATTTTCACAAGTGAAGAACGAAGAAGACTTAAGGTGTGGAATCCAGTCTTTCTGCTTCTGTGGAATGTGCACTGTCTGTGCAACACAGTCCCAAATGTCTATGTTCTAGGAGCATTTGTTAAAGTTAAAATATGTGCAATGCAAAGTTACAAACTTTTAAGCATATTTATTGCTTCACTTAAGGTTATTACAACTCTTTTGTTTAAATGGAACTCCAGGGATCCACAGAATTTGGGTTCCATTGTATCTGTGATAGTGCTTCACATCTTGTTCTAGGTCATGAGTATTTTCTGGGATATTGACCATGATCTACTGCTTCTTTGCCTGATTTATTATTTTCTTCCAGAACATTAGGGAGTAGTACATGTATTTTGTTTCCATACTTTATTTTTGTACAGACTGAGTCAAAGTTAGACACATACATGTGCTCTTCACCCCGATAGTCTGTGGCTGGTTTCAGTGTTTGATCCTGACTTGTATGATTGGCTTCTGTCTTCTGAACTGTCATCTAAATAGTTAATTCCTCTCGAAAATATTTACCTTTAGCCTAGGACTATTAAAAAATACGTAAGAATTCCTGTATTTCTTGTATTTTGTCATCCAGACCAGTGGGTATAGGAAGCAAAATGCCTAAATTAAAATATGACCTTCAATATTCTTTATTGTGATTTGTGGACAGTTAGCTTTGGTTCTCTTTTTATGAATCCATAATAATACCTATCTCAAAGATTTTTTTGTGGAAATTTTAAAAACCATAAGGTATGTAAAAGTGCTAAAAAATGGTTTCTGGCAATTTGTAAACACAGTAGTTTCCTTCCTTTGGTCAATTTCTATTAAATTCATAAATATAGAAAATCCCAAATAATACCCAGTGCAAGCACATTGTAAAGCGTTATTGTTCTTATTAATTTCTTTGCATCCTGTGTCCTTCGCACTCTTCTCCATTCACCTCTAGATAGCCACGTTATTGGGGCAATTTGGAACAGTGTGTCTTCTACAATTTGAGTTTATAAATATCTTTTAAATGCAACGGAAATCTCTTTGTTAAATAGACCCAAGCCCTCCTCTGCTGTCCATATCATTCACTCCCTTCAAAGCAGCCTTGATAGCTACATGGGAGGGGGAGTACAAATGGCCTCTCTGTTTACTAACCACAAATCTGCTGACACGAGAAGGTAATTTGAAAATAATGAACATTCCTTCCAGGTACACGCTGAGTCTACTGTAAATTCTTCCCTTTAAGTTTACTCATCTATCAAATAGAACAGGAGGGTTTCACCTTATCTTCTGGAAATTGCTGCCAAGTGGATATATTGATTTAGCTGGTCATTTAATGGGCTGGGTGTCTATTATATTTTACCACATTGGTAAATGGGGTTTATTTAATCCCATTCTCAGTTTAAAAGGTTTCAGCATTGATAAAATCTGCAAAGACAGATGTGAAATAAATTGTACTCTTTTAATGGAATTACTACAGAGAATAAAATGCCAAGGAAAGATGCTCACCCCGAAGCGTAAATCGCCTAAGGAATTCTCTGCTTCCAATATATTTTGAAAGAAGTGCTGTTGACAAGTTGAATTATTTAACCCTTGTAAATACAGCTTCTTTTTAATAAAAAAAATTTTTTTTGCTTGCAAGTAAAGAAAAGAGAAAGAACGGAAACTTATACCACCCTTTTGATTGATTGAATTTGCAAATTGGGATCATGCAGCAAGACCAAATTAACTTTATACCTATGACTCACCCTCCCTTCAGAGTAAGCGAGCTATGAACCTTACATTTTAAAAAGAAAAAGTTTAATTTGCCCTTTTTCCTTCCTTTACATCTGATGATCATCAATGTACTCTGTATATTTCTGCAGTGCTAAATGATGTTTAATATCTAATTATTTCATTTAGATTATTTCATCCTGTCTTTTATTTTACAAGCCTCTTAGGAATGATTAAATATTTCAGGCTTTACAAGGATGGATCCAAAATAATGGTTATGAAGAATAGATGAACCATGTTTGTATCCTCAAAAGACTAATTCATGCTCATAGTGATCTCAGAGAAAAAAATGCAGAAGTCTAGAAGAAAAAATTAAATTAGTAAAGAAAGTATAAAAATCAGTCAGTATTAGTATTCATTTGGTAATTGAGATTATGCTATGTATACAATATCATTTTTTCATTTTTTGATTGACTTGGAATTATGTCAAAGCATCTCTTCTAGTCATCACAATTATTTTAAAGCTTCATTTTTATGGTTGCATAATAGTTCATTTAACAGATGTATCATCATAGCTTTGTATATCTACTTTCACTTATAAATTTTAACTCTAGCATGTAATGCCTTGAGAGATAATCTACATTTGAGATTACCCCTTAAGATATCACTCAATGTGTAGATTGTTTATGCTCTAGATACATATTGCTATCAAAAATATTGTGAAGTGCACAAAACATTTTCTAATATTTTTAAATCTAAAATATGCTGTCAATTAAACATAACTGGTCTTGTATAAAACCTGACTTATCATTAATTATTTAGTGTCAAAAACTGACCTAAATGGATATAATGCAAGGTGTCAAAGCTCTCTAGATACAACTACTAGGAATACATCTCTAGATGTACAAGTTGAGTTTGTTACTACACTAGTGAGGAAGAACACACACCACGAGGAACCATGTGGTAGCTCAATGAGAAGGCATTACCAATAACCTATTATAGCATTTGGGCTTTTCTTGTGTGATTTGAAAAAGATATAAGGAGATGGAGTTTCTCTAGAAGGGATGCTGTCAGGGGCTAGTCTACAATTACACTCATTACTAAATCTATAAGAAGACTATAATTTTCAGACTAGAGTAAGAATAGAAAATTAACAATAAATAATTGGTGAAGAAATAGCAGTCACTCATTTTAGCCTGAAGTGAATGGTTTTGCCTGTGCTTAGGCAAAATTATGTAGTAGACTTGTATTATCTTCCTTTGGCATGGTCTCAAAGTAGTCTTGTCTGAAGCTGGCATTTTATAAGTCTGATTATGTCAGAAAATTAGAGAACTTGGCCTAACTATAAGTGCCAGGCCAGCTTCTAGATGTCAGAGGCTGCTTTTAGTTTACTTTCTCAGAAATTCATGATGCATTTTATTTCTTAGTTTTTGAAGTACCAGTAGATTTTGCTACAGAAATAATAGGGTGCTCATCATAGGATACTGACTAAGAGGCAGCTGGAAGGTGTATAATATCTTGAATTTTAACCTCTGAAAAAAATTAACGCCAATATATATTTGTCTAGAGATGTTTAAAATTGAAGAATTTGGGCTAATACCATTTCACAATTGTACATATGTATATGAACTGTAATGGTCATTTCACTGCATGCTCATCAGCAGCCAGTATCCTTATTTGTAGAAAGCTTACTTTATTGCATAAGTGGTTTAGTATGAACAATCCTAACTGGAAGTTGTGAAGCTCTAATATTGGGATCAGATATTGTAAAAGTTACACTCCACAGTCCTTGGAGCCCCTAGATCTCATCTGTTAATGAGTTCTGTCTGGTGTCACCCTCTGTGGTAGCCTAACCTCCCTATGATCTGGTCCTTCTACTCAGCTCCTCTCTATGTTCTGCAATGTGCATTTTAGGGGAACTAGACAGATACAGAAAAAATGAAATCAAGAAGGAAAGAAGTACTAATCAACAGGTAGGACTCTAGCTGCCTCAGACAGCAGATGTTTTCCAAGAGAGGGGTGAATTTTCTGCTTCCTGTTTGCTAAAAACGTCCATGAACTGAAACCAGAAGTGGATAGTAAGGAAGAGATGAAATCGTTTCTTGTTAGTGTCTCTGTCAACAAAATTACTTTGTATCAGAGCATGACAATACTATGAGGTGACTCAAATGTTCATATTGCTTGAAATATTAAAAAAATTAAAACCTGTTAAAATAATCAAGGCATATATTATAATTTATTGCAATGAAATCAAGAAAGTAGTTTGTTATCTGGACTGTAAATCTGCCAGGTGTCAATAGAAAAGAACCCAAACTCTAAAATAATTTTAAAAGGTTCATTCTGAACCAAATGTGTGTTACCGCAGCCTTGGGAACCATATCTAAGAAGCCTTGAGGAAGTGGTCCTGCTGTGGTTGGGTTATGGTTTAGTTTTATGCATTTTTTGGAGAAAGGACTTACATATAAATTCATAAATCAATACCTGGAAGGTATATGTTAGTTTGGTTTGAAAAAGCAAGGCATCTCAAAGTGGGGGATTACAGTTTATAGGTGGGTTTAAAGAGTCTTTGGTTTGTAATTGGTTAAAGACCTGAAGATTTGTCTAAAAATATAGAATGTTTTAACTTAAGATAACAAGTCTGTTGATCAGAGACAAGCTGCAACCTTTACAAAACTCAAACATCTGTTAAGTAAATTGATGGCCTGCAGGTATGGTTTAAGCTGTCTTGCAAGGTCTTAGAGTTCATGATTTAGTATCTTATTGTTTCAAAGAATAACTCTAAAACAGACAGTGCATTACTAGGTATGCCTAACCTCCCTTATCCTCAAGGTTGGCAACTCAGCTTTATGGTTTTCTGGGTACTCTTGGCCAAGAAGGGGTCAGTTGGCTAGGGAGCTTAAGATTTTATCTTAGTTCACACAGTGGTCCAAAAATTGTATGCTGCTCTGAAATTTCTTGGAGCTTCTCAGGCATCACTCTCTTACATTCAGATCCAAAAGGTCTGGGATAGAGCCTGGGAGTCTTCAGTATATAGATTTTGATGTGGGTAATCATACAGTTTCCCTTTGAACCAAAGAAGTGAATAGCTCTCTGCTTCTCCCCTTGTTGTGGACACAGTTAACAAGAAAGCCTTGGTAAATTAATGAGTGTTTGGGGGAGTTTTATTGTTCATGAAACACTTTGGAATAGGTTCCAACAATGGCAGCGCAATATTTCGGATACATGTGTGAGAAATGTAAGAGGGACATTAACCTATAGTGAAGATGAACAGCAAAAAAGGAAAGAAGTCTTCTCTGGAGCCCTTTAGTCATTTATATTTTATAAAATGATGCAGATAAAGAAGAAAACTTAATCTATAATTAGAGAAACAAAGGTTACAGGTTTGAGATTATAGATACCTATTACTGTTGGGAGTTGAGAGTCCTGGTTCCCCAACCACAGTTGAGCTGGCTTAATTACTTAGAGGAACTAGAAAGTTCAACAAAAGCACAGCACAAAATAGAAAGCAAAAATATGTGAAAACCAAAAGTAAAACAGGAGCATCACAGGCATGTGAATAGAAAGCAAAAGTAACCTCATACGGGCTTTAGTATAACAAAGAAAAATTTTATTTATGAACAAAGAGAACTCTTAGAGTACTTCCAAAGGTCCCTCTCACCAGTGAGAAGAGAGAAATGGAGACCCAAATGCAGAGTAGAAGTATAAATATTCTCTTTCTCTTTGTTTGAAATTGTACTTCTTTCATTGGTCTCTTTGCACCTCCAGTCACACCTTTGTCATTTTCTATCGGTCATTGATTACCTAGGTTGCCTCATACTCACATTCCTTTCCCGTCTTAGTGAGAATTGCTGAGTGCTGATCACAGTGTTCTTGTACTGTTTCTCTGGGCCCACTAGACTTCCTTATACAGCAGGCCAGGCTTTCCTCCCAATCCACTGAAAACCCATTTTTCTGTCCCTTCTCAGTCATGTGATTCAGGCCTTATAATCACATTTCTTTAAAGCTCAAAATTATTTAGCGTTCCAGTGGCTTAGATTTTTGAATCACTTGTTTTTTACAGGATATAGAAAAAACAAAGATCAAGAGATGATTCAGAATGATTAGAAGAGGGTATGACACACACTGAGGGTATCAGCAAGTTGAACAGTTTGCAAAAGAGGAAATTGATTATGAGCCCAGACAACGTCTATCATTACATTCTTGAATTTAGGGTATACCAGGAACATTTAGTGAACAGATACTTCATTTGTTTATTTTACTTAAGTTTTTCCTACTGTGATTAAAATTTCCTCATTATCACTTGGCTTTATTTAAATGAAATATCGAAGGCTCCTTTTTCCCTTTCCTGAACTAACTATCAGTTAAATATTCAAATATTCCTTCTCAAAAATTCACACTGCTTTATTATCTTCATTAAAGTAGCAATTGCTCACTATTTAGGGCACTAAGGTAGCTATCCACATAATCATTCATTACCATTATAATCATTACTGTTCTCTAGGAATTTGTGGAGTCCAAGGCAATAAGTTACTGGCTAAATACTCAACTTTACTTTATATAAAATCTAAAGTAAAATCCAAATGCAGTTTAAATATATTCATATTCAAGTGCTAATGTTTCACACAGCTGGCTGCCTCAGAACCAGGAAACCTACATGAGCCTACATAGGAAACTGGCCATCAGTTCTCCATAGAAGAGAGAGGACATAGAAACACAGGGAAAGGGGACAAGTACATAAACCTACATGCTTCTTATGGAAATGACTGTCTAGCATGGAGCAGTTTTTTCACTTTCCTGTAGGAAGTACTCTTCCATTTTATACTTGTGAAAATACCTAGTTTGAAATATAAGATGTTGAAATTTTAAAATAGTTTGAGGCTTAAGACAATGTGATTTTGGTGCATAAATCACCTACCTAAATAGGGAGCTATAACCTAAGAACTATAACCTTTATTTCTCTGAATATAGATTAGCTTTTTTACTTACCTTGTTTTGTAAAATGTTATAAATGAGGGTACCAAGGAAGACTCTTTTCTTATTAACTGTTGATCTTCATGGTAGATAAAGGTCTTGTTCCTCTTTCCTCTCTGACACAAAGACTTCATGACTATCACATTGTCTAAAGGATAGTAAACACACTCCTTTACATTTGAAAGAAATCTAAAACAAGCTCTAAAGAAATAAAACAATCTATATACACAACAAACTTCAATTAAATTGTTACTACTTATAAACCGGACTTGTCTAGAAAGTATTAGAATCCCACTATATCATTTGTTTTCTGTCCATATAAGGAAGACATTGTAACATCAGAGAGCTATTCTCAGCTTTTCGCTTGAATGAACTCATTGAAACTGAATTCTGATTCTTTCTATTATTTCAGGTTGACATACTCAATTTGGTTGCTAAAGGAATCATACCTAGATTAAGTCATAAACTGTTTTTGGTTCTTTGATATTTTTCTTGAAATTAGTTTGATAGGTACGGTTACAAATTTGAAGTTACCTTCAATTCTTAGCATTACAAACTAATGTTGATAATGAGGCCACAGTGATGTTCAGAAAATTAAAAACTATGTTCTGAATTTTCTGCAGAAATTCTGCTTTTAAACATTGTTTTCTTATTTCTCCATAAAACATTAAAATGACTGGAAATACTCCTATGTTATCATAACCAATAGCAGTTATTTTTTTCTTTTTTTTAAGTCGAGCTTTTAGGTTTGTAAATTATTATCTTATTTTAAAAATACATTCCATCTATATAGATAACTAGCAGAGAGAGAAAAGGAGGCAGTGGGGTGGGGGTCTCAGTGTGTGAAACACCTTTTGGGGGCAAGACACAATTATAAGAGGAACTTTTTATCTAACAAATGCCATCATTGTAACCTGGTTTCTTGTACCCTCAATGAATCCCCAATAATTAAAATAGAGAAGATAAGAAAAATATAATGACAGACAAAGTATGAGGGGGAAATTTTTTTAAGTTCTGGTCCTTTTACCGTTTTCTTTATGACATAAAACTAGGGCCTTTGGACTTCTTGGATTGGTTTCTCTGTCTCAGAAATAGTTTCTAAGTTTGAGTAGACCCGTGACTATATTGTTTGACTTATAAAAATACTAGCATTTTTTGGTCTCTCCAATGCCATCTCTCTCTCATCTGCCTGTGTCTATACCACAAGTGTCTTCCAAGTCACTACGTAATGATGGCTTTGCAAACACATTTGAGACTAGAATAAAATCAGCTATCAGTGCCATGTCCTTTTTAATCCAACTCTCACTCTTTTTACCCAAGACTTGCTTCAATGGAATGGAGCATAGATAACCAAGGAAGTAATGTCAGGTTGAAGGAAGGATAGAGTGAAAAGAATCAAGACAAGCAGAGTCAAAGAATGAATGTTAGCAGCAATAATTGGAGATCAGTGCCCAAACTAAATGGTGGTGTTACAGTCTCATCTCCTTTAGGAATAGCTCACTAATTTGGATTTTTTATTGAATGTATCAATCTATGCAAGTTTTCAAATAACTATAGTTTATTCATTTAAGAATATACAATTTTCTTTTAAACTTCTTGGGATAAAAAGTATTTCAAAACCATGTTATATTCATATTTATTTATAATATAGTATATTCAAACATTTAAAGTGAATTTTCTAATTTTCTCCAATATAATATTGTGTAGCTTTTGTTTTACAAGGGTTCTATGCCTCTCACCCTACCAGTTTTGTGCATGAATAATTTGACATAGGATCATTTGGAGGCAGAGAAGAAAAATTAATAATACCCTGCTCTAGGTGCTAGAGATCTGGTTTACCATTTCATTTCAGCCACCTGCTGCTGTGAGATGCTAGGTAAGACATTTAATTTCTTTAAACTACGTATCTGTGAATTAAAGACTAAACTTTGCCAATTCTCTGTTCTGCCTTCACACACAAAAAGGAGAATAGAAAATTTAATACTTTAAAATAATCATCAATGAATACAAGAATAAATTTATTTTTATAAATATTATAATTCACAATGAATCCATACATATTAATAAAGCTGCACTACATGTGGAAAGAAATAGGGTTATTTTATTTCCATTTTATAATCTCAGAGAGATGAAATTTTCTAAAGTATAATATTCTGGTAAAAAGGTGTTTCATTTAAAAAAAGTGTCAATGATCATATAAGTTTAAGAAATGTGGGTATAAAGAGAGTTTTAAACATTCTTTATTGAAAGACTTCTCAGAGCTCTTAATGCCCTAACATATGTTGTGAATGTGTAAGATAAGGAGATACATTTTCTTCAGCATATTCAATTTCAGAATCCCTGAGGGGCTACTTTTGCTGAGTACCACTGGAGAAGTTCTTAAAATATCACACAGCAAGCAATTGGCTAAAAATGGATGGTTAAAAAACCCACAAAATCTTGAAGCCAAATTTTCTTGTACCAAAAAAAGAGTTGTTTCTACCATTACACAATGATGTGTACAGAAATATGGCAATCATGTTGGCCCCAGCACCCCATTTGGCCCCAATGTCTCTCTTTCCTTCTTTATCCCTTTGTTTGCCTGGATACTCGTGTAATACACACACACACACACACACACACATACATGCATATGCACACACGCACACACACACACACACATACATCAGTGAAACTCTGTTTGGTGGGGCAAACAGTGGTAGATATTTTTCCCCTAGTATTTCTCTTACTTACAGCTAACCTTAAGTGACTTCTGTTAATCTTGATGCCATTAAGGATACTAGAAAATTAAGTATGTGAGTTAGAGTTGTATGTAAACTAAGCTAGGTAGTATTTGAGTAGCTGTCTGGATGGATTTTTAATGAGTGAGTATGTGACATTTGCAACATCTGGCCCATCCTTAAGCACTGTCATTTTTCTTCCTAATAAAGAGATGTTTGTTCTGAATCATGGCATCATCTTCTAGGTATACAGAAAGTTTATTGGGGAAGAAAAAAACTAACACTGCTTTACTTGACTGGAGTACATACCTCTATGAAACTACTTTAGAAACTTTCTTGGTCTTCAGAAGTGTTTTGCAAAATTCTAATCATATGATTTAAGTTTGACATATTTGATGCATAAGTTATCTGTGAGGATTCATTAGCATCACTGTGGTCTCTTTTTGAAAATTTGTTTGGAGAGTGGCATCACCAAAACAGTGAAATGGGGATCTCTGAATCTTTGTTCCTCCATTAAAGCAATTATTAAATTGGCATTAATTTTTTGAAATTCTGAAATGTAATCAATGACTTACAACAATCAAGGGAGTGCTTAATAAAGAAAAAAAGATAAATGAAACAATAGAGCTTGAAAAATTCTTGTGTATACCTGGGAATCTCTAAGACTACACAGATGCCCAGGTCTAAACATATGGCCATTTTAACTGATGCAGAAAAGGATTGGAAAAAAATTAATGCCATTTAATATTTTTTAAAAAAGCATTTCGTATCAGAAATAGAAGGGAAATCCCTCAGCATGAAAAACAAAAACATTTATTAAAAGAAGCAAATGAACAAACCAAAAATTCAAGCTACTATTATACACAATACTAAAAGACAAAGCTTTCTCCCTGCTATTAGGAAAAAAATAAGGATGCCAAAATAATAACATAATACTTAGGGATATAGCTAAACAAGGATTGGATAAATAATTTACTGAAAACTATAAGTTACTTATGGAAAAATTTTCTACACAATTGGAAAACATTCATGGACTGAAAGACTTAAAATATATAAAAGTGATACTAGTTCTCAAATTGGTTTACAGATTCAATGCAATCTCTATTACAATTCCAGTGACTCCACAGCTTACTCTTATATTCATATTGCAGGAGTTTCCCAATATCCAAAACCTTATTGAAAAAAATGTCAAAGTTGGGGAATTTACACTTCCCAATATTAAAATTTACTACTAGTCTATAGTAATCAAAACAATGTGATACTGACATCAAAGAAATAGAATTGAGAGCCCCTAAATAAATACAAACATTGATGGTCAATTGATTTTTGATAAGCGTACCAAGACCACTCAATGGGAAAAGAGTAGTCTCCTTGACAAATAGTGTAGGGACAAATGGATAGTCATAGGAAAAAAAAATTAAAAAAGAAATTGGATCCTTCTCTCACACCTTACATTAAAATCTTAACTCTAGGTCAGCAGTTCTCAACCTGGGGGTCACAGCATTAGGAAGGTTGAGAACTACTGCTCTAGATAGTTCAAACCTACCTAATATATAAGAGCTAAAGCTATAATTTTCTCAGGAGAAAGCATAAAAGTAAATTTTTATAACATTATATTCGGGAATGAGTTCATAGAAAGCACAAGCCACAAAAGAAAAGGAGAATGATATAGTGGCCTTCTACCATTTTCAGAAATTTTGTGCATTCAAGAATGCTATCAATAAAGTAAAAAGACCTGAAGAATAGGACAAAATATTGTAAAACAATTTACTGACAGTATAATATCTAGACTACCTACTAAAAACAAACAAACAAACAAACAAAAAAACCCTTATAACTTAGGGGAAAAATAGACAAATTATTCAAATAAGACATGGTCAAAGGACTTTAGTGAGCATTTATACAAAGAAGATGTACAAATGGCAAAAAATAAAGTACGTGAAAAGATGCACAATATTGTTAATCAACAAGAGAAACACAAATCCAAGCCTGAATGAGACACCGTTTCACCCTCTCCTCGAATGGCTATAGTTTAAAAAGCAAAACAAAAATGGAAAATATCAAATGCTGGCAAAGATGTGAGGAAATTGAAAGCTTCATACATTGTTGATGGAAATTTCAAATTATCTAGTCACTGAGAAATAGTTTTGCAGTTTCTCAAAAAGTTAATTGCCATATGTAGTACACAGTATAGCTGTTTCCAGATAAATATTCAAAAGAACAGAAATGTATAGTTCAAACAAAAACTCACTCTTTAGTGTTCATAGCAACACTATTCACAGTACCATTATTTACAATCACCACTAAATGTTCAACAACTGATGGACAAACAAAATGTACTACGCACATGCAGTGGAGTATTATTCAGCCATAGAGTAAATGAAATACTCACACTGTTACAATATGGATAAATCTTGAATATATTTTGCTAAGTTAAAGAAACAAGACAGGAAAAACTACACACTGTATAATTTCATGTAGAAGATGCACCTGGAATGGATAAATACAGGGACACAGTAAGCAAGAAGAGTGGAGAGGAGAGAATGGAAGCAAGTGCTTCATATGAGTAGGGCTTCCTTTTGAGGTGATGAAAATATTTTGAAACAAGACAGCGGTGATGGTTGTTCTGGGGTTTTGTAAGTTTCTTTAAAAAAAAAATGGACGTAAAATGGTGACTTTATAAAGACAAATCTTTTTGTATCTCATAGACATTAATTGAATTTTCGGTTATGTCTATTGATGGTATTCATTTAAGTTTATCAAATGTATCAAAACAACATTTTGTTTTATTATATTGCTGCCTGCAAAGCCAAGGCTTTAAACATGACATAACAGACTTAAATGAAATATACAGTAGAGTGGAAATTCCATCTTTTAAAAAAAGTAAGCTTATGAAATTTTCTCCTAGACTGTTGATGTTGTAAGCAATAATACACGGTCTTGTGATGGACATTTTTATGCTCTTAGCCTACACTTGGCAACTGAAAATGGAATTGAAAATGGAAACTCAATAGGCGATTTCAATCTCTCTTTTCACGGTTCAGCTCCTTCTTCCCTTTTGATGGTTAACTCCTGCTAAACAGACATTTGGACTAATTTGTTTAGGTTAAGAAATAACAGCCTCTTTGATCTTTCTGTCTGTGGTTTTGGGCTTTGAGAGTAACCTTCTTATTTCCCACATGACAACATTTTCTAGGTGTGTGATGGCCATTACGAAATCCTGCTCTAGTATTTTCTGCCACAGACTCAGTGTCTTAAGTCCTGGGAATAACATTTACTAGAGCTATACTGGCTTTTACCTCTAGGTACCTGCATTTCTAAGTGTCATCTATAAAATGCAGAAGTATCAGGATCAGTGAGTATGTCTAGCCCCATAATTGTTCAAAAAAGTTCTACTTCAGTAAGTTAAGGAGAGGCTTACTTAGTGTAATCTTTTAAAAAGTCTGAGTACCATTGAGCTAGCCGTTCCATGATACTCAGTATTCCCAGAACAAGTTAGTTCTCTGTCCTTTAGGCTAATCTACTTGCTATTCCTTGAACTTGATTTCCCCACACCCACCATCTGGCTTTTTAAAAGGAAATAGCTATTATTTAGAAATATCTGTATATTTTTCTCCAATTCTCATAGGCATTACTCACTAAAAGTTAACTCTTTCCAGAATGTCTCTGAACCTTGTATGGTCAATCTATTTCTTTCCCAATTTCTCAGCACTTCTGAAAAACAACTTAAACCTTGCCTTTTGTAAAGTTCCAGCACGATGACCTAGTTACAAGTTACATTTGCCACATAATAGATCAAACATTTCTTTTGTTTGTTTCCTAATGTTTATTTGACCAAAAGAGTTCATATACAATAGACATACATATGCATATTTATATTTCATAGAGAAAATACCTCCAAAACATGAGGATGTAAACTACATCTGGGTACAGAAATTACAGGTGGACTTGGTGCCCTTAGCACAGTATGACACCAGCCACAAACACCAAGGCCCAGTAGGTTTGAACCCAGCTGGGCTAGCTAAAGCAACAGTGACAACTGCAACAACAATAACAAAAATAGCTGGGTGTTGTGGTGGTGGGCACCTGTAGTCTCAGCTACTTGAGAGACTGAGGCAAGAGAATCGCTTAAGCCCAATAGTTTGAGGTTACTGTGAACTGTGACACTAAAGCACTCTACAGAGGGCTACATAGTGAGACTATCTCAAAAAAAAAAAAAGGGGGGTAAGAAATTACAGATGATTATTATTTTCCTTGTGGATTCTTTTCCTTCTTATTTTTTTATTTTAATAGATTGAGGTGGTACAAGTTGAATGCAGTTACCTGTGTATGTGTGTGCGTGTGTGTGTATAGTGGTGAAGCCTGGGCTTTCATATATTTCCAAAAGGCAATTACTACATCAGTGACTTCCATTTACTAATGACATTAGATAACATAATGTAGCACAGTGCTTGAATCAAAGGATGTTCTCCCTAAATATTCATACCTCTCTTGCATCTCAATCCTCCCTCATTTCTACCACAACAAATTATCTTTTAAATTCAGGAGTGATATTTATCATTTTCTTAAGGCTGCTATGTTGCACCAATATTTTTGTAAATGCTAGTAACATTATCTCTTCCCCTCCAAGATGGCTCATCTGAATCTGTTTGTAATGGTCCTTGTTACTCTTAGTACTCCATGTAGGCCTGTTTATTTCATTATCTTCATTATCATGGATTTTAAGGATAGATTTTACTATTTCAATCCACAGAAATGCTTAAGTATATGCTAGTAAACATAAAATGGGCAACTATTTTAAATTGCACACAGACTTTGTAGACACCCTGTATTAACCACTGAAGTGGTTCTATGTGTTATGAGATATGAATTATTAATATTTCTCATCTTGTTACTTCCTCTTTATATTCTTCATGATATACTCCATGATGTTATTTACCTGTTTATTTTTAGGCCTCTTTCCCCTACACCCTTCATCACAAAGGAAAGCAAGTTTCCTTGGCAGGATTCTGGCTACTTTGTTCACTGCTAAGTCTCTATTAACAAAGCAATAGCTAATGAATTTTAGAAGATTGGACTATTACTGGGTGAATGAATGAATAACCTGATACTGCTTGGAAAAGTGGCATATGATGTTCTCAAGGATCAAAGAATGGGAAGCATCTGAGAACAGTGAAAATAATGTTCTCTTTTCAGTTCAAAAATATGGAGTTTAATCACCTCTAAAGTAATCTAGAAAAGTCCCTGAAGAATAAAGATTTGGAAGGTGATTAATACACCAAATCAAAGAATATTATACCTAGAAAAAAGTCCGCTTGGGGTTTAAAGGCAAATTTAATAAGAATGTCTGGCAATGGCTTTACAAAGCTCTTCAAATAAAAAAGAGGTACTAACAGGTGGGAAATATGAAAAGATGCAAAACAAGTGCCACCTAATTATAAATTGTTCATTAAAGCCATATCCGGGAGGATTGCTGCTCAGTGACACTTTCCTAAATGTCAGCTGCTTTCAATTTGCTTACATGAAGGAGTGAGCATTACATTTTTAAACATGTATTCCTTATTTTATTCTATTGATTCAAATTAGCTCAAAGGAAGCTTCTCTCACAGCTACAGTTCCCAGGTAATTCCCTGTTCAGATCATACAGACAATTACCTTTCTAGCTGTTACACATGAACACATCAACCACTGTCTCCCTGTCTTTAAAAATAGTTTATTACAATTAATGGAAACAATGTAATATAAATGCCAAACATCTCGATTATAACAAGATAAGGATGCAGTCCTCTGACTTTCTCCCTCTTCCTCTGTGTGTACATGTGTGTACTTGTTTAGTTTGCGATATTGCCTCCTTAGAATCCAGTGCTTGCCAGTTAAAACACAACTAGGGGCAGCGTCAGAAATGAACTATTTAGGAGCTAATGGTGCAGGTCAGCTCCAATTTTCTACTCCTTTCTAGACTGCAAAGAGTGCTCAGACAAAGGCTTAATCACACCATTAGCACAAATGAAAGAAAACACTGAGAATGTATGCAGCCACATTGTGGTTGCACTAATATTAGGGAAATGAATAATAGAGTAAGTGAAAAAATATAATCATGACCTTCTGGTGGCCATATTGTACTGGAAACAGGTAATTGAGAGCAGGAACTTATAAAATATAAGGTTGCAGGTCAAAAGATAAAAGTTTCATAGGTGCCCATAAAATTTCATTAACCCTGGGACATTTCCCTGAGTGAAATAATATTGATATTAGCATTATATTAATGTTTTATAAGGAACAATAGAAACAGAAATCCACTTCTATGCTTCTTGGGGCTATTAACTTTCCTATTAAAAAAAGGGAAATCATGCAATGCTAGGTTGGGAATTGATATATCAAATTGATATATATGCACAGAGTATCCTATCAAAATCTATCTTTTTTCTTTTTTACATGTTACTTGTAAATGAAACTTGCAATTACTTCTGGCCTAGGCTATGTGTGCAAAGCACAACTAAGTCTACAGATTTTATTCCATTGAGTTACTGGGGGAAAAAATGGCCTGAGTACTCAGTAAATCCAGTTCCATCATCTAAACTCTATTCAGATGGCAGAGCTACTCACTTATTTTATAACATACACAAATAAAAAAGAAAATTTTACCCCTGCAAAAGAAATAGTATTATATGAGAGAGAATTCTACTCAAGATTGAAGAAGGCTTCATATAACTTAATAGATCTTACTCTTACTTCTTTTACAGTATAACTCACATTCAATTTTACCACTGAAAATCACATTTGAATTTTATACCCAACTTAAAAAATACATAGAGCAGTTTCTGCATGATCTGTATAGTGTGTTAGTACCTAGATGTCCTAATAAATGGTACCAGGGAGTGTTATGACACCTAGAAATTCCATGTAGGGAGGATGAGTGAAGATATTCAAATTGCCAGAGGTACAGCATTAACTCTCAACTTCCAGGTTTCTTTCTGATATGCATCCACATTCCCAAGTTGTTATGTTGAACTATACAGAACTAGAAGGGTCTCTAGAGTACACAGTGAAAGAGTAAGTGATACAAGGGACTTGGCATATTACAGCATTGACTTGGGCACTACAAGGTTGGATACCTTTGATAAAATATAAATTGCATATTATTCCTGGTTAGATCCCCAAACTCTTAATCTTTTGTTAGCTGGTATCTTTTTGAGTTAACATTTGACATATATTATCTCTTTTCCCATTGTATAGAGTTAGCTGAACCTCATGTGAGCTATATCTGTATCCTGGCACACATGTATTGTTGAATGAATTGTTATTGCACCTGTATTTCCTTAAAAAGATTTAAGACTCTTTAAGAAAAGATCTCTCTCTTTCTCATGGTATGTTGAGAGAAAGAGTGAGTTTAAGACGTAGCATACTTGATTTAAAGCAAAACATTTTGGAAGTGTTAGAAAAGACTTCCAAATACAGATTGCAAACCAACATTTTATGGCATAATTAAGAATTGACTATCTTAATTTTAAATATCTGGTATGTAATGTTATTATAGAGGTTATAAGTAGAATTTCACTTAATTTTAGTTTAGAAAACATAGAGTTATATCTTAGTCCTTTGGTAATTCAATTTGCATTTCACATCCTCCATTTTCCTCAATTATAATAGGGATCTAAATATGCCTGTGTGTCTGCCTCACAGGCTTACTGTGCACATCTAATGGATCATAAACATGGTGATGATTATATAGCTGAACAAATATCAGGGGTCAATATCATTATTAGTTTTGTCTTCTGGTCCTAAATTTAAGCCCTAATGCTAGCACTTAACATAAATTATATATATATAAAAAAAATGTTTTGAACCTGGAATTTACATTATTTCTATGTCCTAAACTCATCATCATGGTTGTCATCAACAAAGCTAAGATAAGTAATATTATGTATCAGTTGAGTAGTTCTTCCAGGAGCCAGGAAAGACCAAATGAAAATTCTCTCCCTTGGAGGATGTTTACACAAGGTGGGGAAAGAATCATCAAGAATAAATTTTTTAGGCCGGGCTGAGTGGCTCACGCCTGTAATCCTAGCACTTGAAAGCCTGAGGCAGGTGGATTGCCTGAGCTTATGAGTTCAAGACCAGCTTGAGCCAGACCAAGACCTTATCTCTAAAAAATACAGCCAGACATGGTGGCGCCTATAGTCCCAGCTACTCAGGAGTCTGAGGAAAGAGAATCACTTGAGCCCAAGAGTTTGAAGTTGCTGTGAGCTATGATGCTACAGGCACTCTACCAAGGGCTACAAAGTGAGACTCTGTCTCAAATACATAAATAAATAAAAATTTTCCAAAGAAATACACCCTCATGATTTAGTCACTATGGAAACTATTTGCAAAATCATACTCACAAAATATAAAGATACAGAAATTCTCAGAGACCAGGTGTGGTGGCTCGCACCTAAAATCTTAGCACTCTGGGAGGCCAAGGCAGGTGGATTGCCTGAGCTCATGGTTTCAAGCCCAGCCTGAGCAAGAGTGAGACTCCAACTCTATTAAAAAAGCCAGGTGTTGTGGTGGGTGCCTGTAGTCCCAGCTACTCTGGAGGCTGGGGCAAGAGAATCACTTGAGCCCAAGTTTGAGGTTGTTGTGAGGTATAATGCCACAGCACTCTACTGAGGGTGACAGATGGAGAGTCTGTCTAAGAAAAAAAGGAAGGAAAAGAAAAAAATAAATAAAAAGGAAAAAGAAAGGAAGAAATTCTTAGACACAGTTGTAAAATAAACATATTTTGTATTTCTTAATAGTTGTATTATGAAATATTTTAAGGAAATATTTTAAAATTTGTAAAAGTATTTTGAAATAGCACAACCATAAAAGATTTAGATTATGTAAATTTGGTTAATAAAACTGTGCCATCATTTGAGAAGATTGACTCCAAATTTGAAAAAAATTCTATAAGAAAAATGCTATCAAATAGGATCAACATGCCAGAATGAAATTATTCATGAAAAGTCAATTAATGCAGGTGCAAAATTTACTGTTTTATTTTAAGAAATAGACACAGCCAACCCAACCTTCAGCAACCACTACCCTGATCAGTCAACAGTCATCAACACTGAGGTAAGACTTTCCATCAGCAAAAAAGATTAGAACTCACTAAAGGCTCAAATGATTATTAACATGTTTTATATGTAACTATACATAAATTATTCTTTGATTACATTTTGAGACATACACATATGCTATTCCATACTTAATAAACTATAGGATAGTGTAAATATAACTTTTATTGCATTGGGAAATAAAGTTTATATGACTTGCTTTATTATAATTTTTCACTTATTGAGGTGTCAGGAACTGAGCTACCAATATCTCCAAAGTATGCCTGTATTCTAAATCCTTTGTTGTAATTTCATCAGTGTTCACAGCATCTTCACCAAAAGTAGATTTCATTTCAGGAAACCACTTTCTCTGCTTATCCACAGGAAGCAGCTCCTCATTCAATCAAGTTTTATAATTAGATTGCAGCAATTCAATCACATCTTCTCATCTTCTAATTGTAATTCTCTGGCTATTTCCAACACATCTACAGTTATTTGTCAGTGGAAGTCTTGGACCCTTCAAAGTCATCCATGAGAATTAGAATCACTTTCTTCTAAGCTTCCATTAATAATGTTTTGACCTCCTCCCATAAGTCAGAGTGTTCTTAATGGTGTTTAGAATGGTGAATCCTTTCCAGAAGGTTGCCAATTTATTTTACCTGGAACCATAAGAGGAATAACTATGGTAGGTATAGCATGGACAAATTTATTTTTAAAATAATAAGATATGTAAGTCAAAATTACTTCTTGATCCATGGATTATAAAATGAAAATTTGTTGAAGACATAAAAACAAAATTAACCTTTTTGCATGAGGTCTGACAATTAGGTTCATGAACTCGTCCTAGAAAAAAGTGCTACACAACTCATTGGTGAATATCACTATAGTCACTGCTATGTTCCTTCCAATATCAATTTACTCCCCTTGGTTCCCATCACTGGCTATGTGCTGATTCCAGCATCTAGTCCACGCTTCTAAGCAATTTTGGAATTCTTTCTGAATACCATCAGAGCTGTCATAATACACTTGATGTCCTGAATGTCATCAAATATCTTCCTTTCAATATATCCTTTTTTAGGGGTAAGAAAGAAAAAGTTATTGGGGCCATATCAGGTGAGTAGGGAGGGCATTCTGATACAGTTTATTTGCAGTCTAAAACCTCCCTCATAAACATTGCAATGTGAGTAGGTAAATTACCATGATCCAAGAGCCATGATATGTTGCAAAAAAATTCTAGTCATTTTAGTGTAACTTTGCCATGCAGTCCTTACAGCAATTCCAAATAATAAACTTGGTTACTGTTTGTTCAGTTGGTATACAGTCATAATGAACAATCCCTCTGATATGGAAAAGGCTGGCAACATCATTTTGACTCTTGATTTGGATTGACAAAACATTTTTGGCTGTTAAGAACTGGAGGATTTTGTGGGTGGCGTCTGTGGCTCATAGGAGTAGGGCAATGACCCCATATGTCAGAAGTGGCAGGGTCAAACCCAGCCCTGGCCAAAAACTCCCCCCCCCCCAAAAAAAAAAAAGAATTGGAGGATTTTCATTGTACACTTTGATGCTTTCTGTAAGGGTCAAATTGGTTCCTCCATGTTTCATCACCAGTGCTAAGATGACCCAAAATATTTTCTTGCCTCTTCAGAAGGTCTTGGTGAACTTTGACTCTGCTTTGCTTTTGTTCATCACTGAGCTTCTTCGGGGCCACTTTTGTACACACCTTTCTCATGCATGATTTTCAATTAAGATTTTTCTAATTGTTTCTCTATCATTGGTTACTTGGTCTTCTATGCATCTCATAGTCAGCCAATAATTCTGAACTAAAATTTGATAAATTTTTGAAATATTTTCATCAGTTCTGTTCATTACTGGCTTCACTGACTTCTCTCTTCTTCAGTGCATTCTCTCCCCTCAGAAAAACATTTAATCCATTTGTACACTACCATTTTCTTTATGGGATTATTCCAATACAATTGGACTAATGTGGCCCTGATTTCACTTCCACTTTTGCCAAGTTTAACAAGAAATTTTAAGTTTGTTTGTTGCTCTAATTCAAGCCCTGACATTCTTATGATGACACATAAAACCAAACAACCATAATGAATGCCAGTCAGCAAGACACTGCCACACATGCACATGAACATAGCTGTGAGACACTGATATACCAAGGTTATAAAACCTTACCAAGTTGTTTGTACAGTGCTGCCGACCTAATTACATGATGACAAGTTCATGAACTTAATTGTTAGAACTTGTACATCTTTATCTGAGCTTTTGGGTAACTATGTTCATTGGCAATTAACAATAATATTTTGAAAGGAATCTTCTTTTTTGAGAAGTAGATCTCAACAGTGGTTTAAGGTCTTCAGAAGCATTAGCCCATAGTGAGAGAGTCAATCTGTTCTTTGAAGCTTTGAAGCCACTTAAAAATCTTTAAACCAACACTTTAAAATCTGTTGTTCACTGTAGCCACCTATATCAGTGATCTTATCTAGATCTTCTTAAATAACTTATTATGGCTTATACATCAGCACTTGATGCTTTTCCCTGTACTTTCATATTATGGAGATAACTTCTTTTCTTAAATATCAAACTCTGTAAAGCTTGAACTCGTCTTCTCCAGCTTTTTCACCTCTCGAAGTCTTCAAAGATTGCACATAGTTAGGGCCTTGCTTTGGATTACATTTTCACTAAAAGGAAGGTTGTGGCTACTTTGATCCAGACTACTAAAACGTTCTCCTTGTTAGTAATAAACCTGTTTTACTTTCTTATCATTCATGTAAACTAGCACTTTTAATTTCTTTCAAGAACTTTTCTTTGCATTCATGACTTTGCTGTTTGGTGCAAGAGATCAAGCTTTGACCTTATCTCAGCTTTTGACATGCCTTCTTCATTAAGTTTAATAATTTCTATCTTTTAAAGTGTGAGATGTGAAAATTTTTATTTTATTTGAACACTTAGAGGCCATTGTAGAGTTATTAATTGGCCTAATTTAAATATTGTTGTGTCTCAAGGAATGGAGAGTAGTGAAAAATGGGAGAGCAATGGGGAAAAGGCACGTCAATGGAGCAGACAGAAAACACACATCATTTGTCAATTAAGTGCTGTCATATGGCTGAGATTTGGCCCCCCCAAAATTACAATAGTAACATTTAAGATCACTGATCACAAGTCACCATAACAGATAGGATAATAATAGAACAGTTTCAAATATTGTAAGAATTACCAAAATGTGACACTGACAAAGATAAGCAATGCTGTCAGGGAAATGCACCAATAATCTTGTTCAGTGCAAAGCTACAACTATCCCTCAATTTATTAAAAAAAAAAAGGCAATAATCATGATGGACAAAAAAATGAAGTAAAATGAGGTATGCCTATACCTAGAAATATAGAAATGTTAATTTTATTATTTTTAAAATTTCATATACATTGTACGAATGTATGTCATATGTAGGTATTTTTCTTATTTAAAAATAGAATATGGGATAGAAAGAAAAAAGTTAAGATTATTTTTACAGTAGTATGTAAATTCTAATATTCTAGTCATCTCTTATAACATTCTGCTGAAAGGTGTTATCAGCACCAGAATTAATCAGAAACATTAACCTATTTGTCTAATAATGTTTGGACCGAGGTACTTTAAGATATATTTATTCTGGAGTTCAATGCTTCTCTTAAATCTCCTGTTAAATCTTATATGATGTACTTATGACAGGTAGCAGGTAGAGACGATTGGATCATTATTAATTAAACAAATGGGGAAAATATGCCAGTAGGGCAACTGGCTACAGAAAGTGAATCACTTCCCTCACTCTCAATACAGTCACAAATGAGAGGAAAGGATTAGTGAGAAACATTCATTAAAAAAGGGGGTAGGGGGCAAATGGCACCTGTATCACAGTGGTTATGGTGCTGGCCACATGCTCTGAGGCTGGCAGGTTCAAACCCAGCCCAGGCTGGCTAAAGAACAATGACATCTGCAATAACATCAAAAATAGCCAGGAGTTGTGGTGGGCACCTATAGTCCCAGCTACTTGGGAGGCTGAGGAAAGAGAATTGCTTAAGCCCAAGAGTTTGAGGTTGCTGTGAGCTGTGACACCACAGCACTCTAACCATGGGCAACATAGTGAGACTCTATTTTCAAAACAACAACAACAACAACAACAAAAACCTGGCCAGGCATGGTGGAGACTAAGAGGGGTAGACTGAGCTCAAGATTTCAAGACCAGCCTAAGCAAGAGTGAAACCCTGTCTCTACTAAAAATAGGAAAAATTAGCCGGGTGCTGTGGTGAGCCCCATTACCCCAGCTCCTCAGGAGGCTGAAGCAAGGGGATTTCTTGAGCCCAAGAGTTTGAAGTTGCCATGAGCTAGGACACCGTGGCATTCTTCCCAGGGCAACAGAGTGAGACTCTGTATCAATAAAATAAAATAAAACAAAATAAAAATATTTTAAAAACTATTGACAAACATAGTATACCCAAATGGTGAATGCTACAGAGACAGATAAAGATAGAAAATAAGGAGTTCCACTGGAAAAGGAGAGAATTATAATTTGAATAAAATGAGTAGGTATGTAGGAAAAGATTTATTTTAGGAAACATAGAAAAGCAATAACCCAAAGAAGGTGAGAGAATGAATCTTGAGGATTTCTAGAGAAAGAATTTCTAAATGGAAGCAATTACAAGTACAAATGTTTTTAGGCATAAGATAGTACAGCTTGTGCAAAGAGACAGATGGACTGAAACCGTGACTCCAGACGAGGACCATTCCTCTGCATCACTTGGGAGCTTGTTAAAAATGTAGAAACCAACGACCTGCCCATAAGTGAATCAGTTATAAATTCTGAAAAAACTCCTAGGTGATTCTAATGTAAATAAAACTTTCAGAAGCACTGAGCTAGATGAAGAGGAATAGGAGATGAGTAAGATAGGCTAGGTTGCATAAAGCCTTGCTAGACTGCAAATGGACTTTGACTTTCATTCTGGATATTTGACAGACATCGTGTTCATCAGTGAGCTGAATAGTGAATGGTCTTGGGCCACTGCTGGCTCATATGGTGCCTTTATGCCAATTATTAAAAGGAAATTATTTTCCCAAGAATATATACTAACCATGTGTCATAACTTTGTCTTAATAAAAGGACTGTTCTACAATGAGTGATATGTGAAATTTGCTCTCTACAACTTCAGACTGCATAATCTGCATAGTCACATGCAGCTGGCTCATAACTTTCCTGTATATTTTTATATTTAATTAAATTAATTATTATTATTATTATTTTGAGACTGAGTCTTACTCTGCTTCCCAGGCTAGAGAGACATGATGTCAGCCCAGCTTATAGCAACCTCAAACTCCCAGGTCCAACCAATACTCCTGTCTCAGCCTCCTGAGTAGCTGGGCCTGAAAGTGCCCACCACAATGCCTGGCTAGTTTTTCTATCTAGTAGATATGGTTCCTCACTCTATCTCAAGCTGGTCAAACACGACTGAGTTCAAACACTCCTCCTATCTTGGCCTCTCAGAGGGCTAAGATTCTAGATATGAGCCACTGTGCCTGGTCATGACCTTTCTAAAAGATAATCTCATGCTCCACGGAGAATAGCCAGTGAGGAGAAAAGAATGAAAACACAAATTCCAATTATAAGGACATATCAAAACTCCAGGTAAAAGATGGCTGTGGTTCATATTAGGGAGGTAAAAAGTTAAAGAATTCTGAATATACTTTGAAGGTGACACCAACAAGATTTACTAATGAATTAGATTTGAAAGGTAAAATTAGAAAAAAAGAGAGACGACTCTACAATTTCTGTACTGAGCAGAGTGGGCTTACTGAGCTGAGGAAGGTTATGACTAAAGTTGATTTGGTTTGAAAGAGCTATTTGGGGCCCAATTTTAGACAAATTAAATTTGAAATGCCAGTTATCCAAATGGATGTAGTAAATCATCAGCTAGATATATAACACCAATGTTCAGGAGAAATGGCTTGGCTGGAGATACAAGTTTGAGAATTCTTACCATTAAGGTTTGAAACAAAAGGACCAAAGTATATAAACTTAGCAAATAACCAAGTACAGATAGAGAAGTAAAAGTCCATGGAAGGCTGGGTGGAACTTCGTAGTACACCAATGTTTATAGTTAAGGAGGTACAGAACAACTAGCAAGAGGTTGAAAAGAAAGTCAATTATGTAGGAGAAAAGTCAGGAGTGTCTGGTAATGAAGGAAAAATACGTTTCAAAGAGGAGTGAGTAGCCTATTGTGTTCCATGCAGTAGACAGATTAAGTGAGAGGAAGGCTGGACCTTGACCATTTAATTAAACAAAAAAGAGAATATTATTGACTTTCAGAAGGCCACCACAAATGCTGTAGATCAATGGATGGGCAACTGTAGGAGGCTTGATAAACTGTTGGAATAAAGGTGGAAGAGGAGACAAGCTTCAAAAATAACAGATGAAGAGAGGAATAATATTTCATTTGCATATTTCTTATGTAATATTGATGGATGCTTTGTGTGAAATAGTCTTGACTCCTTAAGCTCTTGTGAGGTAGATAGATAGGGGGCATTATAATGTTGTTTTAACAGATAATGCATAGTAGACAGTGAACATTGATACTTTTTATAATAAAAACTCAGAGAGTAAAATCAACTTCTTATAATCAGTCCAGTATTTCTCACCTATGTCCAAGGAATCCAAGTAACTTCCCTTCCTCACTTCTCTAAACCCCAATAATTTTTACTGCTTGTGCACCAGATTTGTGTGCTGTTAGTGGACAGTTTACAGACATGTGGTTTATTCATAACTAGGGATCAGAACCTGCTTTAGGGAAGAGTTTGTTTCAGCATTTTTTTTTTTTTTGTATTCTAAACCCCAACTCTAGCAAAAGACATTAGATATGTCATTTCTGTGCCTTGTATTCAAGTTACCTTTCATACTTCAATAAGTCATTTTCAACTTTCAAAGCTAATTACCTTATATGGTAGATATCCAGTTCACGCTGAGATTCAGTCTTCTTTATTGAATTCTGAAGTCCACATCACAGCTTAACTATATAATTTCATTTGATTTTTATTAATTTATTTTCATTGACAAATAATTGTGCTTATTTTTTACAAGGTAATTGCAGTGTGATTATTTTGGCCTATATATACACATTGTAGAAATAGTCAATCAAACTAATTAATCTATTCATTGCCTAACTTACTATTTTTTGTGATAAAGTTATTAAAAATTTACTCTTTAGCAATTTTAAATGTGCAACATATTATTACTAACTGTTGTCACTATGCAGTTGTCACTATGCAGTACAACAGATCACTACAACGTATACCTTCTGTCTAACTGAAACTTTGTACCCTTTAATCAACATCTCCCCTTTCTCCATTCCTTCTTCTCTGTGCCAGTGTGTGGTAATCACATTTCTACTTAGTTTATATGAGATAATCTTTTTAACTTCACATGTGAGATCATACAGTGTGTATCTTTCTGTGCTTGGCTTATTCCACCTAGTATATGTCCTTCAGTTTCATGTATGTTGTTGTGAATGACAGAATTTTCTTCTTTTTTTTTTTTTTGAGACGGAGCCTCAAGCTATCCCCCTGGGTAGAGTGCCATGGCATCACGCTCACAGCAACCTCCAACTCCTGGGCTCAAGCGAATCTCCTGCCTCAGCCTCCCAAGTAGCTGGGACTACAGGCATCTGCCACAACGCCTGGCCATTTTTTGGTTGCAGCCATCATTATTGTTTGGCGAGCCCGGGCTGGGGATTCGAACCCGCCACCTTAGGTGTATGTGTCTGGCGCCTTAGCCACTTGAGCCACAGGCGCCGAGAATTTTCTTCTTTATAAGACTGTATTGTATTGCATTGTGTACATACAGCACATTTTCTTTATTCATGCATTTGTTGATGGACATTTAGATTTCTTCCATATCTTGGGTCATGAATAATGCTGAAATAAACATGGGGATACAGATATCTCTATGACATGTCACTTTTAATTCCTTTGGATATATTCACATAAATAGATTAATGAATCTTATAATTCTATCTTTAGTTTTATCAGGAACATCTATATTAAAATGATGTCCAATTTCATCTCAATTACTGAAAAAGGGATTCATTCATTATTTCTTATGGCTGAGTAGTACTCTATGGTGTACATATATCACATTTTATCACATTTCAATTAATGGGCACTAGGGCTGATTATGCATCTTTGCAATTGTAAATTGTGCTGCAATAAACATTTAAGTGTTTGGTGTTACGTTTCCTTGGTACCAAAGCTGGTAAAGGACACATATACACACACACACATAAAAGGAAAGAAAAGAAAAACTGCAGACAATTATTGCTCATATAGAAGCCAAAATACTAAAAAAAAGAAAAAAAATACTAAAAACAATCCATCACGACCATTTGGGCTCCATCCTAGGGACCCAAGGGTGGGTCAATATATGTAAATAAATAAGTATGGTTCACCACAAAAAGAGCCAAAACAAAGACCATATGATCATCTCAATAGATGAAAAAAAGCACTGGACAAAATTTGGCACCCTGTTATGATAAAAACCTTCAACAAACCAGTCCTAGAAGGAACATATCTCAGAATGACATTGGACATCATTTTAATATAGATGTTCCTGATAAAACTTGTATATGATATACCTACAGCCAGCATCATACTAAATGAGGAAAGTTGAAAGCATTCTAGCTAGGAAATGGAAAAAAAAAAAGAGTACCAACTGTCACCACTCTATTCTTCCTTTATTTTTTTTTTTTATAATCAGGAAGTATTATTAGCCATTTTATTTTCTTTAGTATTCCCTAAGAACAAATCAAATCTGTGTCCTGAAACAAGGCAGCGTTCATATGTTCTTCTCAAAAGCAGTTTTACATGGGTTTGAGCTGACTCTCTCAGAGGAGAGATTTGATTTCTTTGGTTGTTTGCCTGATCACACACCGTGTGTTAGTTACCCTGTTTTCAGCACTATTTGTTACAACAATTTAATCAGAAACTCTGTCCAGGAAGAATGGGTGCTCTACAGTGCAGCTGTTTTCTCTGCCTCACTGTCAGTTATCAGCATGGTTAGAATATTTACTATAGGTGAAATTCCCGCTTAGGACATCATATAATTTCTTTAGCAGTTTGACCTGTATTATAAATGTTACAACATAGAAGTGACATAGGACAACAAAAATCATAGACAGAAATATTCAGCCTTGTAATTGTCAAGCATACGGATACATGAAATGTACTTCAGTGGGTAAAAATTTTAAAAGGATAAAAAAAGCTTGTCATGTAGTTTTGATTATAAGGATAGCTATATTTTCAAGTTGTTCATTAGAAAAAAATACTGGGATTTGTATTCTGACAGGCTAGGTGGAGAATCCTCATTCTACTGCAAGTAAAATGCCTGTCACATAAGGAAACTAGAAAGTTTAAATTTCATATTTGATAAGTGAAATTATCTGGTACCAGTGACTATCATGTAGCAGTCAGTGACTGCTTGATTCTTATTTTATCTCCCTCCAGATCTTAATTTGTTTATTCTTTTAATTCAATAATTGTTTAGGGATTCAGGACACTTTCTCTCATTTATTGCTTATTGGTTCAATTATCATTCATTTATTCTTTCCGACTTCCCTTCCTTTTTTCTCCTTTCTTTCAATCTTACCCTTTCCTTCCCTTCTTTCCTTTCTCCATTTCTCTTTCTTTTTTTCCTCTCCCCCCAGCATTGTCTGATATTATCTTAAAGATATTTGAAGATTATGAGTGTACAAATACCATCATAAATCATTGCCTGACTTTTTAGTATATGTGGATCTTTGAACACAGAGCATAGTTATTCTTACTGACTTGGGGCTGAGTGTAGAGGAGAAATCAGAAACATATTGAGGATCTGGAAGTACATAGCAGACCATTTATATGGATCTGAATTGAGCTAATAGTGGAGGACCTTTTCTTAGAAGACATCCTTATGAAGACAACGTGTTTTCTGAAGCCTGAATTCTAAAAGCAGGACCCAGATGATTGTGGTTACCAACTGAGATTCATCCTTGCCACGATCTGCAGGTTTGAGTACCCAAATTCTTTTTGGGGAAAGCCTTTGAGCTATCAGGTAAAGTTAGTAGATCTCTTAGCACTAAGTGTCTAAGACCTCCATAATTAATTACAGTGGTTTAACCAGTTCCCATTCATCATACAGTAAAACCATTCAGATGACATTTTTTAAATCATCTCTGAAAAGATACTATAGGGTATGTTAGCTGAGGCATTGCTGAGATTAGTTCCCTCTTATCTGAAAAGACTTCACTCATCTGCAAGTCAAGAAATCTTATGAATTTTTTTTAAATAAAAAAGAATGTTTCTGGCTTAAATTACATCTATGTATGTCTGAATAAATATGATTAATAATAAATACAAATGAACAAATAATTGTTGGCTAACAAATTACAGGACTGGTTTGTTGTTGTTGTTAAAAGTTTAGTTTGCCTTGTTATTATTCTGTTGTAAAATTACATTTTATTACATATTTCCATGTAGGTTTAATCAAGACAGCAAAAATATATGTAAGAATAGTGATAGACATTCTGTGTTAGGAATACAGATTTTTCTCATTGTCTTAGCATAAACAAATTGGATTGTTTCTTCTCTTTCTGTAAAATTTAATCCATTTTTCTTACCAATGTTCCAGACCAACTGTCAAGGCTCTGCTAACAATAGTATGTGCTTCTATAATTGTTATAGAACTATATTGACTTCTAAAATAAACACCCAAGTTAATTTCTATTGACAGAGAATGCTATATACATTTATTTTGTTAATGAATAGTGTATATAACATGGTGGATCCAGGAAAGATACTAAAGTGATTTAAAATATGTGGGTCATTCAGCAGCACAGATAAGCCAAGCAAGCTGAAACTTTCATGTTTGAATTAACAAAGGCACTGTTGACTATGTTTGTTCTGAGCACTAGATGCTGGGGTGGATGGTAGTTTCTGGCCGCCCATCCTCAAGAGGCAATAATGGGGAAGATCATTCAGTAATTGTAATGATTGAAATTTCTGCCCAGTGAAGCCAAAACCATCTCACATCAAAAGGTTTCTTGGCAGTTTGTGAGTGTGTTCATATGTTCCTCATTGCCAGTATTAACCAGTTCTACAATTAGAAGAAATTATGAGAAAAGCTTCTTTATATATCCTCATGTCAAATTTGCAGCAGACCACAAAAGCAGGATGTGTTTTATCTGTTATCTGTGCCACTTCTCCATTTAGATATTGCCATGTCAAGCAGCTGTTATTCATTCTTTCATTAATACCATCTACGCACATTCGCGATGTATAATAGTCAAGGTAAAAACTAGTTGAACGGGAAAGGATTGGTAGACTCCTCCACACCAAGAGTCCCTACTTTAGGAAAAACTATTAGTGATTTTCTGAGTTCATTTGGTGCTGTTATGACATAACACCTAAGATTGGGTAATTTATACAGAACAGAAATTTATTTCTTATGGTTCTGGAGGCTAGGAAATCCAGAGTCAAGAGCCCAGTATCTGGTGAGGGTTTTCTTGGTGTCATTTCATAGTAGAAGGGGGCGGGGGAAGAGAGCATGCTGGTGACAGGAGGAGAGAAGGAATTACGTCCTCAAACCCTTGTATTGTCAGTGTTAACTGCCCTGCTGGTCTAACCACTGTTGCCTATTGCCTTGGGCAGCACATGCAGTCTGTAGCAGAGATGGACCTTACTTTTTCTTAATGCCACGCCCCTGTTGTTTTGGTGTGTTACTTTATTGTGCTTCCTTTCCACTTTTTCACTTCTTCACCACTAAAAGAGTTAAATAGTCAACTTCATTTTTTTTTTCCTGCTAAACTAACTGGCTCCTTTTTCTTCTTTGTTCAGTCCTCACAGATTGACCTTATTTTATTAGGAAAAAATACAACCAGTAATACAACTCATTCAAAAAGACTGTACATCTCATTGCTTAAGAGACTCAACTGAATATACGCCTGGCATTCACAGCAGCAGCAAGCTACCCCCGACTACTTCTTTACCCCTTTATGTTCACCTACTATATATTATTTTATTTTATGTCTGAATAATCACTATAATTTGGTAAGCAGATAACTAAACTAAAGTTAGGTATCATCTGGGTTCACAAATATATTATAGAACAAGAATCAGCCAGTTTGTTGTGGCTTCTTTGATAAATTATTTCGACATGGCTTTTTGGGGGAAAATAGTTTTGATGAGGATTTAAAAGCCTTTTAAATTTTATATTTTTATTACCAACTAATATACAAAAATAAATATTTATTCCATTCTTGAGTTCAGTCCCAACATGCTCCCTACCTTTTCTGAATGATAAGAATTGACAGATGAGACGAGATACTTGGGGGGAGAATTTTAGGTGGACTTAATTTCAGAATGGAGTAAGCATAGTCAATTTCTTGAGAAAACTTACTTCACTTAACACTAATTGAAAATAAAATTACCTTGTGCTATATTTAGCCACATAAAAATTATAAGGTCAAACAGGTAAGTATGTGCTTATGAATGTGGAAAAATTCCTGCATTATCTTTATTTTTATTAACTTTTCTCTCTCTCTCATACACACACATGGAAGTGGCCTAAAAATGTATGCACATTTTAAGAAATGAAAACAGTATATTAAAATTATAATATACAAGTCACGTTTGACTTCTGGTATTACTAGAAATAAAAGATAACAAATGTTACTGATATAGATTGAATATTACAACTTTAATATAGTTTTTCCTTAAAATGTGTATACATTTTTGACACTCTGCATATAAATAGGTAGATAGCAATCAATACAAGTTCACAGGCAATATAACAATTTTTTAAAAGGTAGATTAGTATACAATGTTAATTTACCAATATAATAGGAAACATAAGAAAACAGAAAATTCTCATCATAAAATTTTCCAGTTGAATGTTCTCATTTTAAATATTTCAAACGAAGTTTGATAGAGACAAATGACTTTGCTAATTACTATATAAAGCTTGAAATTGAAACACTTCTATATTGTGATTCCGAGTTCAGTATTTTCTTTACTACATTAAAGCACTTTTACCATGTCACTCAAAACCCTGGGTAAAAACCGATGAAATAAGCTTGTAAATGTTGGCATTTTTCTTGCCATAATTTCTGAACATGCAACTTTTTGATTCTATTATTTCCTATAAACTTTTAAAAATAATTTTTATTTCAAAATTGTAAATTGACAAGGGTAGTTGTATAAATTTATGGAGTATAAATGATATTATTTATAAATATGATATGGAATAATTGGAACTAATTAACACATACATCACCTCAAATGCTTATCATTTTTGTAATGTAAACATTTGAAATTACTCTCTCAGTAATTTTGAAATGTGCATTATTTATGATACTCACCACTCTGTGCGATATGTATCAAAGTAAAAAAACAAAAACATACACTTTCTGTCTAAATTGAGATGTTGTATCTTTTGAACACCATCTCCTCATTCCTCCTCTAGTAACTTTCTACTCTCTCCTTCTTTGAGTTTGATTGTTTTAAATTCCACCTATACGTGACAATATGTGATTTTTGTATTTCTGTGCCTGGCTTCTTTCATTTAGCATGATGCTATCCATTTCCATTCATGTTGTAGGTGACAACATTTCTTTAATTTTAAGGCTAAATAGTATGTGACTGTCTATACATACCACATTTTCTTTTCCCATTCCTCTGCTGATGGACACTGAGGTTAATTATATAACTTGGCTATGGTAAACAGTGCTATAATGAACACAGAAATACAGACCTCCTTCATATACAATTTCAAATCTTTTGGACAAATACCAAACACAGAATTGTTGGGTCATATGGTAATTCTGTTTTTAGTTTCTTGAGGAATTGCCATAAAATTTTCCAGTATGATGTACTAATGCACATTCCCACCAACCCTGGACAGCTTGTCCCTTTTCACCACATCATCATGAAGACTTGTTATAGTTTGGGTTTCTTGGGGGTTTTTTTGACAGTAGTCGTTCTGACAAATGTGAGTTGTTATCTCATCATAGTTTTACTTATCATTTCCCTAATTACGAACATATTTTCATGTATCTATTCTCCATTTTTATGTCTAATTTGAGAAATATCTATTCAGGACCCTTTCCTACTTTCAAAATTAGATTATTTGTTTTCCTTCTATAGAATTGAGTTTCTTATATATTTTGAATACTAACCCATTGTTAGATATATGGTTTGCAAACATTTTTTTTCCACACCATATGTTGTATTTTCATTCTGCGAATTTTTCTTTTATTGTGTAGAATTTTTTTTAATTTAGATGTAGTTTTGCTTTTATTGCCTGTGCTTTTAGAGTCAAATACAAAAAATTACTGCTTGGATCAATCTAATGTATTTTTTATATATTCTCTTCTAGTAGTTTTACAAGCTCATTTCTTTTCTTAAGTCTTTAGTCTACTTTTTGTGAGTTTTATATATGGTGTGAAATCACGGTTGAGGAATGTATTTTTTAAGTCAGTACCCTGCCATTTTATTGCTATTTTTTAATATAGTCTGAAATCAGATAATTAGATGTCTCCAGCTTTGCTAGTTTTCCTCATTATTTCCTTAGCTATTTGCTAGATTATTTCTGTGATTTCATATAAATTTTAGGATTCTTTGCTATTTCTAGGATTGCTTTGAATCTGTAGATAGCTTAGGGAGTTATAGACATTTTAATAATGTTAATTTTTTCATTCTTACACGTGATATATCTTTATATTCATTGTCTTCTTCAATTTATTTCATTACTGTTTTATAATTTTCAGTATAGATGCTGTTTCTTTCCTTGGTTAAACTTATTCCTAAATATTTTAATCAATTTCTTTCTCAGATAGTTTTTTTTTTTTTTTATTTAGACATTCACTTTGTCACCCTCAGTAAAGTACCCTGACATCATAACTCACAGCAACCACAAATTCTTGTGCTCAAGTGATTCTCTGCCTCAACCTCCTGAGTAGTTTGGACTACAGGTACCCACCACACCAACACCCTGCTATTTTTAGAGATGCGTCTTATACTCTTGAGCTCAGGCAATCCACCCATCTTGGCCTCCCAGAGTGTTAGGATTAGAGCCCTGAGCCACTGCACCCTGCCAGGAGGGTTTATTTTTGGTACATAGGAACACTACTGATTTTTGTGTATTGGTTTTGTATCCTGAAACTTTACTCATTAGATCCTTAAGATATACTATGGTTTATCCTATGGGGTACAAGTGAATCTATAAGCAGAGTATGAATATCTTAACTCAATAATTAAGAAAATGACATGAAGGCTATGTTAACCAGTTTAATAAGAGTATTTCAAAATGTATATGAAAACACCACACTGTACCTCATGATTGCATTAATGTACACAGCTATGATTTAATAAAAAAAAAAAGAAAAAAAGATATTCTCTATATAAAATCATGTCATCAGCCAACAGCCACACATTTTACTTTTTCCTTTCTTAATTGCATGTTTCTTATTTCTTTCTCTTGACTTATCACTCTGGTTAGAAGTTTCAGTACTATGTTGAATAGAAGTGGTGAGAATGGGCCTCTTTGTCTTTTTCTAGATCTTAGATTAAAAGGTTTAATTTTTTTTACCACTGAGAATTATGTTAGCTTTGTTTTTACTAAAGACAGGCTTTACTAAGCTGAGTTATGCTGCCTCTATACCTCATTTGTTGAATGTTTTTCTCATGAAATGATATTGACTTTTGTCAAATTCTTTTCTTTTATCTATTAAGATATAATTTTTGCCCTTCATTCTCTTAATATAATGTATCACAATGGTTAGTTTGAATATGTTAAGCTAAACTTTAATTCCAAGGATTAATCTCACTTGATTATGGTGAATGATCGTTTTAATGTGCTATTATAGTTGGTTTGCTAGTATTTTGTTGAAGACTTTTGTGTATATGTTCATGAAGAATATTGCCTTGTAGGTGACTTTTCCTGTGATGTTCCCCTTAACTGGCTTTGGTATCTATGTAATGCTAGCCTTGTATAAAGAGTTTAATAGTTTTAAAACTTTTTATCTGATTTTGAATGGTTTGATTATAATGTATCTCAGCATGGATTTCTCTGAGAATTATTCAACTTGGAATTAATAGAGTTTCTTATTTTGCATATCCATAACTTTTCTCAAATTTGGAAAGATTTTGGACTATTTTTTTTCCCAAATAGGCTATTTCATTTTATTTCTATTTCTCTTCTGGAATACCCATAGTGTATATATTGGTTTGGTAATGGTATCTCAAACATCTGTTAGGCTCTGTTTGCTTTTCCTTATTCTTTTTTGGTCATTGTTCCTCAGGCTTAATAATTTAGGATAACCTGTCTTATACGTTCACCTGATGATTTTTTTTTGCCCCACTCGAGTCTGCTGCTGAGCCCTTTCAATGCATTTTTCAATTGTGTGTTTTCCTTTAGCTCTTTAAAAATATTTAGTTCAGTAGTTTTAAGATCTTTGTCTAGTAAGTTCTGAGTCTGTATTTTTTTAGGGATGGATTCTGGAAATTTATTTTGTTCTTTTGAAGAGGTCATTTTTTGGTTTTTTTTTTTTTCATGTCTTCATATATATATGCATATTCTTTTTGCTTTTAATTGGGCATTTGAAAGAATAGCCATATCTTTCAATCCTGATCTCTCAATCTTTACAAACTGGTGGTAAAGACATGTAATGATTAGCAGGGCTTGTTCTGAACCCTGGGATAAGTCCAAGGTGAATATTTAAGGTCTTAGCCAGTCTTTTCTAGGCATACATTTTGTCTGGGCCTATATGCTTTTTTTATTTGTTTCCTCCCTAGATGTTTTAAATGTCTTAATATCCCAAATAATCTCATTGCCCCTTCCTCTCAGAGCTTTGTGTTCTAATGTATTTTTCTACCTATATTCTGTTGTCCCCAGGCATACCAACAATGCTGTTCCTTTATAGCTTCTATGGACTGCAGTGCCCACCACTGCCTTCCCTGACCTAGTTAGTGTGACACCCATGCTATGCCTAGTAATCTTTCCTTTTCTCATTTGAGCTTCAGATTAGGCAAAAGAGAAACTAGTACTTTAGACAGCCCATAGACAAGTGTTAGGACACTGTAGTAACTTCTCTTCTGCTCTTCCAGCTTGAGAAAGAAACTGGGAATGAAGCTGCTTTTTCTTGATGCTGTTGTACTGCCGGGAGGAGGTGGGGCAAATTTGAATTAAAAAGACACAAATTAGATTAGTCTTTTTGAATGTGTGGCTTGCGTTGTATGGGCATTTGGTAGATTGCTTTAGATCTTTGACTGATTTCTAGGGCTGCTATAAAGTTATCTTACCCAATTTTCAAAATATTGTCATGAAAAATAGTAGAGGCTGGAGCTTCCTTATCCACTATCTTGCCGACATCCCCTGGTAGGATAATTTTTTAAGTCAATTTTTTGATGTTTATTATCACTCTAGTCGGTCTGTTGTTATTTGTCTCTTTACCTGATTTGCTTAGATAAACTAGATGGTCTACCATTTAGCTCTTGTGCTATGAGTTACTAGCCTCTTAATTATTTTCCACAAAATATCTATTATTTTAATATATCCTTAAATTGATTCCGTACACTTTGTTTCCTAATAAAGTCAGTGCTAGAGGGGGAACAATAGGTCTCTATTTATATAAACTTCTTCTCCTTTTGAACATAATCTTTGAGACTTTTTTCCAGAGCCAGGGAAAATAACATAGGCCCCTCAAGGTGATTTATAAATTGAGTGTTGGGAAAAGGTAGTTAACTATAATCTAAACAGCTTAGACCCTAGTGGACTAAACAGCCTACCAAAATATAATAACTAATAATTCTTCTTAAATTTAACAAGAAATTCCATGAAAGAGATTTTTCTCTGCATGCTGACCTGAGGATTTCTGACACACTAGTAATGGTATTTCTGTACTATAGTATTAGTGAAACTAAATTAGCCCTAGACTTTAAATCATCTGAAGAGAAAGGAAAGTAGTTCTCTGTAAGCTGTCTATGATGAGATATATAAAATTTTAAATGTCAGCATTCCACCTCAAATCAGATGATGTGAAAAACAGAACAAAATATAGTTGGACTAAGCCATATGCTGAACAGTTTCTAAGTCTCAAAGCAAGACAGGAAAAGCAGAATTTAATTCAACATATTTGGTAAGCTTTAAAGTATTAAAATTCATGATGTCTATACATATACAAAGTAAGAAAATCTAATGAGCTTCTATGAATTTGGGATGATAGACTGATGGAAGTTAACACTATGACAGAAGATTCAGAAAGTGCCGGAAGGAAAGGGCTCAAGGTTGTAGGAGCACTCTCACCCTTCTGTCCCTTCTGCTGTGTGATGACACAGCACACATCCTCTCCAAAAGATGCGGCAATAAGGCACCACTCCCCAGATACCAATGCTGGCACCTTCACCTTGGATTTCCCAACCATCACAACCATGAGAAATAAACTTATGTTGTCTATAAATTACCCAGGCCAAGATATTTTGTTATAGAACTACATATAGACTAAAAAATATATGCTTTCAGTGGCACCTGTGGCTCAGTGAGTAGGGTGCTGGCTCCATATAAGGAGGTTAGCGGGTTCGGACCCAGCCTTGGCCAAAGTACAACAAAAAAATAGGCATTGTGGTGGGCCCTGTAGTCCCAGCTACTTGGGAGGCTGAGGCAAGAGAATCACCTAAGCCCAAGAGTTGGAGGTTGCTGTAAGCTATGATGCCACAGCACTCTACCGAGGGCCACAAAGTGGGACTATGTCTCTAAAAATTAAAAAAAAAAAAGAAATATATATATATATAATATAATATGCTTACCTCACATCACAGAGGGAGAAACTGAGGCACTGAGAGTGGACCAGATTCCTGATTCTACCACCTAATTGCCATGGTCCTTGGACAAATTACCAGGTTGTCAAGAGAATCAAGTAAGCCAATGTATGTAAAACCTCTCATAAATATCCAATAAAGAACCTCACTGGTTAAGGAAAAAAAAAAAAAAAGAATCCCACTGAAAAAAATAAAATGGTTGGATTAGGTCACAGAGTTAGTAAGTGGTAGACCTGTGGCTGGGATACAGCTTCAAGCTTCAGATCATGAGCAGAATCATTTCAGATTTTTGTTTAAAACACACATTTTCAGGGGAAAGGCCTTAAAATAGTGATTTAAACAGCAGCCCTGCTTTGGTGTGTATACAAAAATTGTCTCAAAATATTACTTGAAAAAAAAAGTGCAAGAAGCAGCCGAGTTATAAAGGAGCTTGGCCTTTTAGTCTAAATAGTTGAGAGTTGGAAATATGAAGAGGAAAAAGTTATAATTCAATGGAATATTATTCAAAGTAGCAGATGTGTTGGGTGAACAAGTTTAGAGATCTAATGCACAAAGATTAAAGTTAGTGCAATTGTATTATAGTGGGAATTTTGTTTAAATAAGTAGATTTTAGCTGCACCTATCTCAAAAAAGTAAATATATGATATCAATATGTCATCTGGTTCAATATAGTAACTACTGTAGTATATACTTATCCCATGACACCTTGTTGTAAACCTCAAACATACTCAATAGAATTTCTTTTTTGAAAAGAGAAAAGAAAGATATTTATAACAGTAATAGTTAACTCTGTTTTGTTTACATTACAGATTTTGAAAACACTTTTTACCACACATAGAAACTTTCTTTAATTGAAATTTTACATAAAATCTCACTATAATAAACAGATTACAGGATAGCAATCTAGTTGAAGTGGAAACAGGGTTCAAGGTCTTGTGTCTTTGGACTTTCCTCTGGTTTTCTGCCCCACCTGATGCCGAAATTCCCAGAGAAATGTTACTTTCTCAGTATCCAGAAATGTTCTGCTGAATATTATAAACCATCCCAGAATCTCAGCCCACAAGTCAGGTTTTTCAATTAATTACTGCTTTGTTTTCTCAGTTCTGCTTTGACAAGAAACATTCAAAATGTAAGACAATAAATGGATCTAAGGAATGAGTTCAGAAAAAGCAAATTCCTTAGCAACTCTTTAGTTCAGATTATGTCAGATTTATTTGGAACAGTCAGGGTTGGGGAGAGAGACTTTGTGTTCTCATGACTGGGTTTGTTCTCCTTCCCACATGTTCTCCTAGGTTCTTCTTCTGGCTTACATCATAGCACTAGTGACACTACTATGCAATTTTTAAAGGTTTATGTGCCACCCCTTTAAGTGATAAACTTCATCAGAGAAGGAATTGTGCCTTCCTTTTTATTGATCTATCACTGTATACAATGATGGATATGGATAGGGATTAAAAGCACAATTTTAATAAATAAACAGCTTTAGAAAGATATGCACTTCAAATTCTGAGGGTTTTTTTTTTTTTCTGCATTTGTAGATTTCTTTTAAATTTCTGATACCTGGAAGACACTTTACTATGTATTCAAAATATTCTTTCCTTGAAGACATATCAGAGGATAGATTATTTTGATGCTTTTGGGATTGGAGCTGTAGCATCTAGGGTAAGACAAATAAATGGGGTCAAACAGCAAAGAATTTGGGGAAATATCCTTTAGCGTTATCTGGGACCTGTATCTCTGAGTTGGCATTTCATACCTAGAGAATTACTAGCTCTGCTTAACTTTTACCCTTTGATTCATGGCTTGGGTTCTCCTTTGAATGATTTTCAGAGACACCCTGTGGGATTTGCCGTTAATGAATATATTGGCAGATGAGAACTTCCCTCTGGATGACAGATTAATAAAATTCTAATATCACTTTACCCTTATTGATTTAACCTTTGATTTAAACCAAATTAGAAGACAGGGCAGCCACATGGATGCCTAAAACACTAGACATGGATGCTAAATCACATCTAGAAATATCACATGATGAGTAAAATGTTATCTTCTATCAAAGCTCCTCTTAAGAAGTTCAGTTTTAAAAAAATACTTCAACAAATGCGTTGGGTTAGTAGGTGTTTAGACACTTAAAAATGAGCATTGAACAAATAATTAAGTATAGCCTGCTTAAAGATCTGTGAAATTGTGAGCTTATCTTGATCTAACCTGCCTTTATAGTATCTTGGCCAAAATATGTCAGAACTTGAGAGAAAAAGATATAAATAGGTTGTATAGTCGTAAAAATAACAAGCATTCATTTAATATTTGTTAGGCAAGCATTTACTCAACACCTACTATTTGTCTATTATGGAGATCCTACCGTCATGCTTGTAATATTAGTAGGACAAAATATAAACAGATAACAAAAGTCACAAACAAAAAAGATATGGTAAAAGAAAACTTAAAAGAAAATCAATTTGTTATGCATTAACCACATGGAATACATAATAATTAAGACAGTAATTCAGGATAGGGAGACTAAACTGAATCTGGATATAATATCAAGGAAAATGGATTATTATAAATAGAAAATATTTGAAGAACTAGGGCATAAGATATGGAACTCTTTAATTTGTGAAGGTCATGAATACTAACTCGTACCACCTCCCCCCATCCCCTGTAACAAACAGCATAGATAATTGATTTGAGTTATGTTAATTGCAAAGGTTCTAAGGCAATGAAATATTTTAAGAATTTTATAAAACTGAGAAATATTTACTGCAGGAAAAAATTGTTCAGTTTCAGAAAATCATAAATCCAGAATATTCTTCAGGGGAAATTCTCTTTTTTGGAATAAAATGAACTTAAAATAACTTACCATGAGTGCAATTAATATATTCTCCACTTCTGTAAAAACAAATAACATGGGCTTTTAATAATTAATTATGTTATCATGCCAAGATATTGTATATGTGTATACACATACACAAATTTTGATTTGTGGTAGATAACACATTGATTTGTGGTAGTCACCACATTGTTAGCAAATCAAAATTTGGCCACATTTCAACCTGTATGTCAACCTGTATGTCAACCTGAATCAAGCTGTGACTTCTAGTCAAATCAACCCAATTTAAAATAAACAAGTGGTTTATATGCATGTGCTCAACTTGTGAAAAATACTGCCCTTTGTGAATAATGAATACAACCTTCTATAATTTCTTATTTATGATTTGTAATCTTCCAATAGAGACATAATTTAAGGAAGCAAACTTACCACCCTAAAATGTAGCAATAGACAAGAAAGTCACCTAATTGTGAGAATGCTTACGGCTCTGTTCTCTAGACTGTAGGTGTTGTTTACATTCTGGTTACCAAGTTGCTTGTTTCTGGTATCTCTTGCCTTATTGGCCCAGTTTGAATGAATACACCAATGCCTCTGTCTTCTGTTTATGTGGGCTCATGTGCCAGTAATGTGAAATTCATGGCTGCTGTGCCAGCCCTTTTCTCAGATACCACCTTCCTCAGACCCTTCAGATATTGGTCAAGGTTTGATTCTTGTAACCAGGATGCTACTTCTTAATCTCAATGCTCTTGTCTCCCAGAATGGCAGCATGAGGTTCTCTGCCTCTTTTAATCCAATTCTGAAAAGTTGTTGTGGTACAGTGAACAATATGCTTTGTAATGGGTCCATAAAGTACAGATATTTTCATTAAGTACCAATTCATACCATTTAAAATTCTGCCAAGCTGGGAATACTGTCATCTTCTTTTGTGTGGTTGAGAAACTCATAGATGTATTTATAAAAAAAAATTGGCAGAGACTCTGAGTCAACATTTCATTGCCTGCATTTAGGGCCGGTTATGGGAAAGGCAGAGAATTCATAAATGCGTGAAACTAAATTAAATATTCAATTATATCTGGAATCAGTGATACAATATAAAGTTCAGGAGAGTTGAAAATCTACCAGAAAGCTGAGTCTGGATCTACTGGTTTAGCAAGTTATATAAGGAACTTTAGGGTCAAGTGTTATATTTTCTAAGTGCAGGAAAAGTATGATGTGGGATCAATAAGGTAAATTTGCATATAAAATTGACAGGTTTTCATGATATTATGTCAGAAAACTAAATGGCTCACTCTTTTCCATTTTCCCTGGTATCTTACAAAAATCTTGGGTGATAAGTAAAATATATTAATTTTCTTGGCCATGCAGATAGTCTTTTCTGTATAAAATTATAAATGCACATTTCAATAGGTATTAGAAGGAAAAGGTTCTATGTTAGAGAATTATGATTTTAAAAGATTGACTAAGAAGTCCTCAAAAGAAAACCAATTAGTCTTTGAAAAATCCAGGACTAGAGAATCAGAAGCCCATGGCTAGTTTTGAATCTCTAAGTAGCTACCTATGTCTATAACTGTGGGTACATGTGCATGAGCACGTGCACACGTGCGCACGCGCACACACACACACACACACAGAGTTGGCTTGTGCTACCCTAAATAGAATTTTCTTTAGTATTTCTTCATCTTCATTCCAGCTTACAACAGAAAATGGAAGGCGATAGAGAGTGGAAAGGTCATACCACTGCCTAGCACAAGCCGACACAATATTAGAAGAAACTTCTTTAGACATATGCAGCAACCAGACAGCTCTAGGTAACATTCTGTGAGGCAGATAGGTAGGTTCAGTCATGCACTGGTATCCGAGAGTGAGTGGTTCCTGGATAGTCCATGGGCACCAAAATCTGCAGATGCTCAAGTCTCTGACATAAAATAATGTGGTACTTTTATATAACCTATGCACATTCTGCCATATACATTTTAAAAGTTTTATTTATTTTATTTTGTTTTGTTTTATTTTGAGACAGCATCTCGCTTTGTTGCTTTCGGTAGAGTGCTGTGACATCACAGCTCACAGAAACTGCAAACTCTTGGGCTCAAGCTATCCTCTTGTTTCAGCCTCCAAAGTAGCTGGGACTATAGGTACCCACCACAACACCCAGTTATTTTTAGAGATGGATTCTTGCTCTTGCTTATACTGATCTCAAACTCCTGAGCTCAAGCAATCCATTCTCCTCGGCCTCCCAGAGTTCTAGGATTACAGGCATGAGCCACAGCACCTGGCCTTTCATGCACTTCAAACCACATCTAGATTATTTATAATACCCAATACAATGTCAGTGTTATATGAATGGTTAGTAGACTGTATTCTATAGGAAATAATGACAAGAAGAAAAGTCAGTACATGTTCACTATAGACAAAATTTTAAAATATATATATTTGATCAGCTGTTAGTTGAATCCATGGATATGGAGCCCATAGGTACCAGGGGCTGATTAGCTATGTTTATATAATATAAAGATGCTTTTTAACAAAACTCATGGAGTTTTATCCAGCACCAAACCCGATTAATGCTTACCCAAAAATTAAAGAAAGGACCACTGCAACATATGCTACACCAATATCTTTGGAGTCCTGACACCATCACACAAAGAATTCTGAATCCTTCTTTTCTACCTGAGATGTGTTGGTTTAGATCATACAGTTTTTAGTCCATATTACATCATTAGTCCAATGAAAATAATTTATATATAATTCATGAACTACATATGATAAGAGAAGCCAAATGAGTGAGAATTTTTTCTCAACATCAAACTCTTTCTATTAGGTATAAAAGGAAAATGAACAGACAGAACCTGAAAAGGAGAGAGATATACCAAACACACACGTTTCTGTCTCTGTCTCTTGGCCATAAAACTGCATTTTTCTTGGCTTATGATCCTTAGGCTCAATGCAATCAATAAACTACCTTAGACAAATTGATAAATGAACAAGAATATCAAAAGGCAAGGTTAATCAGACATGAAATGAGTGAATTATTTGACTTTACAATAAAAATGATGATTAAAATAAACAGAAATTTTAACTAAGTTCTAACTATAAAAGCAATCTCAGTTTTAGATCCCATAAAACTCAACTGGGTCCAAAGATCTTAAATAGGTCTTTTTGAGGAAAATGAAAATATGTTGTATATACATTAAAATTTTATAACCAAAAAGGCATTGTAGGAATCCCCAGGGATATTCCTTAGACACCAGTTTTATTTTTAGACTTGGTCAGTGCAAAAACAAAGTAATGGGCACATTCCAAAATCCAGGAAAGGTCTTAAAATATTAGCTTACATTTCTAACGATTTAATTTGCACGGGAGGCACCTATGGCTCAAAGGAGTAGGGCGCCATATACTGGAGGTGGTGGGTTCAAACCCAGCCGTGGCAAAAAAAAAAAAAAAAAAAAAAAAAAAGATTTAATTTGCTATCAGTTAGTAACAGGTAAAATACAGTTTCAATAAGCAAAGGTATTTTTTACCTTTTTTCCAGACTTTAAGGTTTGTTTTCCTTACTGTGATCCCTCCTATGGAATACAAATTTTTAGCATCAACTTAGTTATTATTCATAATAGGTGATTCATGTGGCAAAAATTACGTGTATTATGTTGGAAGAGATCTTAAAATTCATCTAGCTCAATGACTCATTAAATGCTTGAAACCCTACAGATAAGAGAGTAGAGGAAATAACAACAAAAAAAGCACTAGACTTTTGTACCAAAATTCCCACTGAATGTGGAGCAGGAAGGTCTTTACCGATAACAGTTTTTACTGCTACATCAAATGTTTCCTCAGAAATGGAGTTTCCTCATCACGCAATTTTGGAAGCATTTGAGCAATCACTTTAGAAGATGCTTTGCACATTGTCTCTAGTCATTAACAATGCTGTCACATGGAACTGCCCCTTCCTGCGAGGATCCCCTGCGGACCACCTCTTTGTGCTCACTAATTATTAGTATTCCGTATTGATGTTTCTTCAGTCCATTTCATAATTCCATTGCATACTAATTAGAAATACAGAAATATTATTTACTAAGGGTAGATCTTAATGGTTTCAATCAATTTTAAGGAGACTTGATTCTTTTTTAAAATAAATATATCTATATGTTGAATTTCTATCTCAAACTCTATAATATCTAGATCTCTATAGCTGTTTTTATAAAATCCTGTTATATGTTTGTCATGATAAACTATAAAGGTTCCACATATATTTTCATTTAACATGTTCTAATTTCTAGAATTTTTCAGGAACATACACATTTATAAGATGATCACAGAAAATAAAATAAAATACATCTCATTTGCTTAGCTAGAAAAAATACACACTAGCCACAGTTAATCTATAAACGATATTTATGTGATTTATATACATGAAGTGTAAAATGTCACTGACAACAATTGATAATTATTTATATTATTGATAGTTCTAAATGCTCTCTGGGTCCCAAGATTTGGCACTGAACAAAACAAAGATCACGCCTACATGAGCTACAGCATGGTAGAGAAAACTAGAAAATAAATAAAAAATCTAACTTCAGCCATGATAAATGCTATGAGGAAAAACAGAGCAAAGGAATAGACGGATTATGAAAGGTGTTAAACCGAAGAGCTAAGATGAGGACATCTCAAGAGAGACCTGACTGAGGCATAGTAGTAAGTCAGTGTAATTAGGGCTAACTGAGGGGAGGGCACTGCCAAAGAGGGGCAAGCAGAGCCTAAGTTAGGCTATGAAAACAGATAATGTAAAATAAGTGAAGATATATAATGTTTCTTTAACACACATTTTAAAGATGTTACTATTAAAAATCAATGCATATGTTTATCCCAATAAAAAACTGATGTATGAAATTAAGATGTACCTTCTGCTGTCCCTCTCCCCAAGACCCTTCACAAGATTTGATCTTGTCCAAGTGAATATAAAGTGAAATAAACAACATCAACAACAACAACAACAAACCCACTGGAAAAACAGGAAAAGTTAGTTCTCCGAACAAAAGAGTAGTTGGATACTTGAACAAATGGTCTGTTGAATGCCATTTGATGCCGTTATAAAAGTACCATAAACAAAACAACAGTAGTGACAACAAAATGGGCATGAATATAAATTAAGGAATATAGTAACAAGTATAGCTATTTATAATTGAATGTAAGTTGGCATCACCTATTAGTGCAATATAACTATATATTTTTCTGAGGAAGCTGGATAATTATTTAAGGGAAATATAAATGAAATTCAGGCATGCAATGGAGAATTGCATATAGTTCAGAATTAAGATAAATGATTTACTGTTATTATGTTGCCATACATAGCCCAGGCTGATATAAAGTAATGGGCCATAGAAGTTAAAATAGTTGTATGCAGGAGCACAAAAATATAAATGAAGTCCATTCATTTTGTACGTTGTGAAATCAAGGAAATGAAATCTTTTAAAGTAATTATGTTTCATTCAGTGCATAAGAAATTCTATTGTTTCTTGTTAGAGCATAACTCCCACATCTAAACATATATCACCATGTATTTTTTCATTTTTAATAGACATTTTAAAATGAATTGCCCTATAATAAGAAGATTGCATCTTCTGATTATAGACAAAATAATCTAGTAGATATAAAATAAATGCAAATTTTTCTAAAATATTTTACTGTCCTTTTTTTATAAATTGAAAATATCAGGATTCAGAATAGCTAAAGAAATTTTGTCTAAATTAATTTACTAAAAGTTCTACCTTCTCAGCAGCGATGTGCTAGAATGCCAAAATAAGAATAGGAGAAAACTATATGTTTTACAAAATCACCTCTGGCTCTGCCTGTGATTTTTTGTGCCATACTACATAAAGATTATTAGTGTAAAATTTTTGTATTTCTTTCTAGTTTTAGAAGTAAAAACAAAAGAAAAGGCTTCTATTGTTCAAAGGAGTTTTTGAGAATTAGTATTAATTGTTCTTTAAATATTTACTAATATTCACCAGCAACTCTATGTGGCCTCAGATTTACGTAGGGAGTACTATTTTAATCAATACTTCAAAAACTTCACCTGTTATAGGTCTATTCAGATTTTCAATTTCTTCTTCAGTCAGTTTTATTAGTTTATGTATTTATAATAATTCAGCTTTTTATGTAAGTGATAATTTATATAATGAGGTACTATATAGTTAATTATTCTTTGGATTTAATTACAAGACTTTCTATGTGGTCAGTAGTAAAAATCCCTTTTTTCTTCTTTATTTTTTATCATTTGAGTTTTTTCTTCTCTCTTCTTCAGCTTATCAAACATTTGTCAATTTTGTTGATCTTCTCAGTAACTGATTTTTGGTTTCATTAACTTCTCCTTTGGCTTTTTATGTGTTATTACACATTTCTGGAGCTCTATTTATTTGTCTTCATTCTTGGTTTTCACTTTTGTTCATATTACACAGTTTCCATTGATTCTTGGACCATTAAAGTCTTGTGGGTTTCTTTGAAATCTTTGTTTGTTATGTTTGACATCTGAGACTTCTCACAGACAGTTTTTATTTCCTTTTTTCCTGCATATAAGGATCAGACTTTCTTGCTTTTATTTATTTGTCTTATAATCGCATATCTTGGCAATAAGTGAACATTTTAGATAATAAACTGTGGCAACTCAAAAAATTGTTGATTTCAGGTCTTATTTTTCTTGTTGTTTGCTTCTTTGTATTTTTAAAATGATTTTCCTTTTAATGATTTTTATAATGTATGTAAGTTACTTGTGTTTAATTTTGCTTATTATATTCTATACTTGAATATATGACGTACCCATGAATGTATATGGCTCTGTCCTCTTTTCAGAGTCTTGAAGGAGGGAATCAAAGCATTGGCTTTTCCCAGCATCCTGCTGTTGGATCATTTAGTTTTTTGGCAGAATTAAGTTCCCTGAACTTTTAGGTCTCAGACTACAAGGTTCTCGAGGTTCCTAGCATTTCCCTGCCGTGTGACCCTTTCCGTTAGCATTTCATAACATGCCAGTTACTTCTTCATGGCCAGAAGCAAATTTCTGTCCTTCCTTTCCTTCCTCTTCTTCCCTTTTCTTTCTGTCTCTTTCTTCTGATAAGAGAGAGTGTAATATGAGAAAAAGTCATCATGGGAGTAATAAATAAAAAATAAATTTGAGTGATTAAAGGAATATCAATCATCCTGTGAATGTACATGGATGTTTAAAACATCATACATTTTAGAAATTGTATGTTCCCCCAAAGTGGTTTTTATATGAAGATACAGATGATGAGAAGATTGGAGGAGATAAACCACTTTTCCAGGGGTATCTAACCTGCAGCCCACGGGCTGCATGCAGATTATTGATGGCTGCTTTGTGTATCTGTGGTGTCAGATATCATAAAAAGTATGCACAGACCTTTCGTTTTTTTCCCCATCATCTTTCGTTAGTGTTTGTATATTTAATGTGTGCCCAAGACAACTCTCATTTTTTCAAAGAGTGGCAGAAAAGAAAAAATGATTGTACATTCCCACACCTCTTTTTCAGTGACCTTAAATTACCCTGGACCATTCCACCCTTTACCATACCATCTTCTTTTGTCAATCACCTCTATTTGTAAATCCAACTGATTCCTCCTTTCCATTTATTCTCAAATCTGTCTTTTCTAATACCCTAGATCCTTGTGCTTCAGTTGACAAGTTTATTTTTTCAACGGTAGTTTTAACTGCCTCCAGCTGGTTTTTCAAATCTAGTGTTTCACCCCAATATTCTATTCCTCAAACTGCAAGTCTTTCTGAGATAGATATGAATCCTTACACATTACTGCTTGATGATTTTACACACAGAAGATTTCAAATTGCCTTTGCATATTCCTCTGTGTTCCAAGACAGTGTTTGAACTCTTTTGCTCAGCTGTTAAGGTCTTAGTATTCATTCATTCACTCATTAGCTTTTTTACAAAAATATAGTGGCTACAGTGCTAAATATGTAAAGTATGTTTGCGTGCATGAAAAACAGCAGTTAACAAATTTGATTCTGTTTCATCCCTCAAAGATTTCCAATCTAGTGGAAAATGACTTTCTATATAAGACTCTATCAACTGCTTAATCTACCCTCAGTTTCTACTGTTCTGGTTCCTTTTAAATCTTTCTGTCTCACTTTCCTCAAAATGCATGCAGTCAATTTGAATGCTCGGTTCTTATAGATTCCTAAAAATGTCCTGTTACTTTGGCTGGGTGAGATGGCTCACACCTGTATTCCTAGTACTCTGAGAGGCCGGGGCAGGTGGATTGCCTGAGCTCAGGAGTTTGAGACCAGCCTGTCAGAGCCAGACCTCATCTCTAAATAGCTGGGCTTTGTGGTGGGCACTTATAGTCCCAGCTACTGGGGAAGCTGAGACAAGTGAATCACTTGAGCCCAAGAGTCTGATGTTGTTGTGAGCTATGATGCCACAGCACTCTGCCAAGGGTGACAAAGTAAGACTCTGTCTCAAAAAAAAAAACAAAAACAAAGAAACATGTCCTGTCACTTCATAACTCTATGTTTTTTCTTCTTTTTGTGCCTAGAATATACTCCTGCCATATACTCTATGGTGAAATCCTATCCAGTCAAATATTTGCTAGACTTTCTATACGTGAATTAGTGTTAGATCTCAAGATAGTCTTCTGGTGGCACAATAAAAAATGTTTTAAGGGCAAGTATCTGTAATAAAATTAAATATTAACTCATGCTTCTTATATTGAATTTTATTTGTGAAAAATTAAACCTATGACCCAGTTAGTTTTCAAAGTTTCTTCTCCATTTTATTGTCAAGATAATTGTTCCTACAAGAGGGAAATTTCTGGAAGCACATGGATTAAAACTTCCTAAATCTTGCTTATCTGTTCTAAAATGTGAAAAAAAAAAAACTCAGAAAAGATAAAAGAAAATATAGGTTAACCTTTCCATGACATTAATGGAGGCATGGCATTTCAAATCAAAATATATTTTTTATGAATGAAAACAGTATGTTTGACTAGAACAATATATTTGACATTCCTGTCTGTCAAAAAGAAAGATCAAAGACCAAGATTTCTTTGGCTTGTTTGTCCATCCATATTATAGATTACTCGTGAGATGTCATTAGGATCACTCTGAAATACTATTTCTCATTGCATCTGGTCTGCTAGAAAACCCAAAGAGGCAGCAATATAACTGATGCATTTCTAGTTCATGAAGAAATGTAAGTACAAGCCTCTATTGTGTCCAAGACATAACTGTACACTTGTAGAAATCCAGGTAGAAAATGGCTTTGCCCAGAAGAACACTCATCTTCCAGCTGTGGTTTAGTGAATTGCCTGTCTTTCCATCTCCTCATCATGCTCCTTTCTGTTCTGACTTGGTAGAAAACGAAAGTTTGGCATTCCTCCATAGCATCTTATCAACAGTACGTTTCAGAATATTCAGGGGAGTTCTGAAGGTTCTATATGTAAAAATGTAAATGAAACTCATTGAACTGTTTCTTTTCCCCACTTTGAGAATTAATTTTCATGCTTTGAAGCAGAGAAAGGAAAGATAAAAATGATTCACAAAACTTACAGTCTCTCTCTAGCTGCTAAGAAATGCACCATTTTAGCCTGATGAGGAGAAAAGAAAAGACATGCTTCTTTCTGTAGGGCACACTGTCTGTACCCCTGGGATAGGAGTATGTGATAGTGCTAGAGTGTTGCAATTCTTAAATTCTTATCATATAGCAGACTGGGGCTGGACATAGTCTGGCTACCTGCATGAGTGTAGGGTTGGCTGGAAGAGAGTTTAGGATTCAGAATGAAGTTTAGCGAGAGACACAAAATTGCAGTTGCACAGATAAGGCCAAATTTGGTTGAAATATTATACCCAAATAAAAAATGTGAATACAGTGAAACATTTTCTCTCAGGGTGCAGGTAGTTGAGAATAAGGATTAAAGCCTGAAATGACAAATCTATCAAACATTATTCTTCTTTGTAAATCTAGGACTCTTCCAAGGTCAAGAACTACATTCTCTTTACTTTCATATCCCCAGAAGCTCGCACAGTGAGAAGCATAAGGAAGAGCCTTTGAATTTGGGGAAGAATTACTACAGGAATGCATGAATTTCTATGCAAATAAATAAATGTACATATTTATTAATGTATTAATTAATTGATAAATGAAAAAATAATTAAAAGTTCAAGCCAAGACGCTGTTGGCATAATGAATTTTTTTTTTTTTTTGCAGTTTTTTTTGTTTTAGTTTTTTGGCTGTGGCTGGGTTTAAACCCACCACTTCTGGTATAGGGAGCTGGTGCCCTACTCCTTTGAGCCACAGGTGCTGCCCAGCATAATGAAATTTGATTAACATCCCTAGAAAGGGAATCTTGTGAGAATAAGGCACATCTTTTCTTCGTCCCGGAAGAAATGAGGACTTACTACCACAAGGTTCTGGCTTAAAACCAGAAATTCAAGACTAGCTTGAGCAAGAGCAAGACCCCCATCTCTACAAAAAAATAGAGAAAATAGCTGGTGATAGTGTTTGTTTAGGGAATGCTGGTGACTGCCCTTAGAAAGCCCACATTTGTGGTACGTTTGTGTTTATATTTTGTGATTGCAAAATATAAATCTGTGTGTTTTCTAATAGAAAAAAATGAATCTTGAGGTAATCTCCCTTTATTTGAAATATAGTGTTCTCTGATTCCAATACATAACTTATCCCCGTCCTAGATGTTAACTTCCTTGAAGAGAATCACTATATATTTTTTGTCATTGTAATACTCACCCTTTTCCTTTACTTCCAACATCAAAAAATCTTATACTTGGAAAGTATTCACTAGTGGGTGGGTGAAGAAAATAGAACAGAATGGAGTCAAATAAAACAGGATAGTGTAAAATAGGTTAAGACCAGGAGGTGAGAAATTAATTAAAAATGAGATTGAATGAAAGAAATGGAATGGAAGTGTGAGAAAATAATTTCTTTTCTTCCCACCCCTCTATCTAAAATGGCTTTTTACCCAAGTCCCTTTTCTCTTACCTGCTGCAGCATTAAGAATTGACAACATTGAAATAAGCAAAAATTATTTGTTATTTTTACTATTGCTGATATTTGCATATTTTTTTACCTGTTAGTTTTAACTCTCATATATTGCCGCTCACTCATTGGACAATCAATCACCAACCTACTATTGCCAGTGATTGCGCATGCTAAGCCCTTTAAATGCTGCTGAGGGTCTTCAAATTCCAAAATGAAAGTCATCACATTTTTCTTATTGAAACAGTCACTGGGGAGGCACCAGAAAAGGAGCCTATATAATTTGATTCAGGACACAAATGGATCTCTTTTGCTTTGGCTTCATTTCCCACAAAATAGAGAAGAGAATTAACACCATAAATTGTTCTGAGGATCAAATGCATTATCACATGCAAGGTGTTTAGAACTCCCTTCGTAGACTCCAGTGTCAGTGTTTATTATTTACCTGATTGCTCTCTGGTATTAGCTTTCTTCATTTTTTCCAATTCCACATTTTGAGGAAGTATCACTAAAAAGAATTTATTATGCATCTTGTATATGTCACACACATTTTTGTTTTGTTTTGTTTTGTTTTGGATGCTGGTGATTGACCTTAGAGAGCCCACATTTGTGGTACATCTGTGTTTATGTTTTGTGATTGCAAAAAATACAAATGAAGAACTCCATAAGCAAAATAATTTCACATGTGTTAAGATACAGTTTCACAAAAGGTACTGTATCAGGGAGGGAGTTTGTAAGTTGTAGTTCTAATTGATTAGGCAGGAAGAAGCCTGCTTTTGGAGGTAATGGCTGGGCTGGGGGGTGATGGATGGAGAAGGAGGTATCAGTCATTCCAAGGTCAGAAAAAGAGGCATTCCAAGAAGGAAGAACAGAAAATCAAAGTGGGAATATCTTGAAGTATTCAAGAAACAGAAGAGTGACAAATGAAGTTGAAACAGTGAGTTAAATGCATGTGTTTGGGGTGAAAGAAAGTGAGGGAAAGCTAAAACACGGCTTGAGACAACTTTGAGAATGTGGTAAGGACCAAAGTACATAACATCTTAATGACTGGGCAAAGACTTTGGATTTTATTCTAGGATAAAAGAAAAGTCATTTTTTAATAATATGATCTGATTTTTAAAAGAGTAAATATGAATGTTGAGTATAAAATGGATTTCAAAAATACTTAAAGAGCAAAAAGAGTGCTGAGGCTAACACACAGTGATGGATATAGAGCCTTCATCAGGATGTGACAGAGAGAGTAAGATGACATATGGGACATTATGGCTGGGTCAGGCCTGATGAGCCAAGATACTGTTTATGTTTTAAAAATAGGAGACTACTAAAGAATTTCACTATGCTTATAGAAATATTCAGAGAAAAAAAATGATAATACAGAAGAGAGAGGGTTTAACCAAAGGAATCAATCCTTCTGATTAATATCCCTTATGACCACAACACATCCACCACTTTCCTAGAACTAAAGAATGATTGGTAAAACATTTTATAAAGCACAACACAACTGCCTCAGAATCAGAATGAGAGGCTCTTAGGGAGCAGGAGCTGACTGCAACAATCAAGGATGGCAGGAGAACATAAAAAGAAATAAATTAGTACCAAAGGATGGCAAAAGCCTCAGCTTCTCTGCACATTCTCCCTCAGGCTTGTTGGCACGGTATCAGCCTGCTCTAACTGAGCTACATTAACAAATTGCTTTTGTTTGAAATTTCTCTAGGGAGGAAAAATCATCGCATTTGCCCCTTAAGAAAGAAACTTGTGAACACCTCAAAACTGGCCATCAGCTCAGCTCTGTCCAGCAAGTCTTAACACCGTGCTTCCCTTCCTGCTCAGTGCCTTAAAGAAAGAAACTGAGACTCCCTCCCTTCTAATGCACATCTAGTGGGAGTTCTCAAAGTCAACATTGTTTGACCAATTAGGAATAAGCATTTAAAGATCTAGTTCAGGCAAAGGTGGTTCTCAATTTTTTATTAGTTCGTAATTATAGAAAGAAGTAACAATCAAACCTGAAGAAAAACCTGGTGGAAGACACAGCAAATATAAATGTGGCTGATGCACCAGTGACAGTGGCTCTGTTGGCCTTGCTGAAGACCCCTTAAGGGAAAGACAGTAGATAACACAGGCTTGACTAAAAAAGCACCTTCCAAATGGAACTGTGGTCATACAGTGCAAAGATCAGCTTTTCAAGGAGCCCTGTAGTACAAGGCATTCCTTTCATGTCACATATTCATAATACATTATTTTAAGTGTGTGACATTCCAGAGTGAAGCAAAGAAAAGTTGCCTACAATGGCTTTGGAACACTCATATATCGTTTTAGCTGTCCCCATATTCACAGTATTTTATGTCCTGATGTGGAAGGCTCATCACGCAAGAGTAATTACCACTACCAGTGATTTGCCCTCCCGTGTCCTCTGACTATAAACTATTTTATGTATCCAATTCAATAAAACTGTCTTTGGCTTGCTGATAAATGATTACATTGTAAAACGGATTATTCTTACACATTTGCCAAACTAGCAGTTCATATGGGCATCCATGACTGCATTATGGAGGTTGATGTATCACAAAAATAATTCAGAATAGAGAAATAACTGAAAATGGGTGGACTCATTGCCTAAAAATCAAGTGCATGCTCTCTCTGTCTTTCTCCTCTCACCTTCTACTGTGCTTCACTGATTACCCTAAGGATGGAGGAGCACTGAAGTTATCATTTGACAGCCATCTAAAAATAATGTCATTCTTCACCTTCCTAGTAGCAACCCCCAACCCCTTGTTCTCTGATGATTCACCACAGTCTTCAAAAGCCACCGGCCTTTACCGGCAACCACAGAGGTCCACAGAACCCAGTTATGAACAAGGAGACATGAAGGGATGTTTGCTGGTGGTGTTCTGGTAAAGGTCTTGCCTTCTTAATAAGAAATAGAAGCTCTTGTCTAGATATTCTGTCACATTCTAAATGATCCACCATTTTATTTTGTTAAGCCAATATTGTATTAAGGCAACCTATGATTTACTCAGGCTTATCCAAGACTGAGAGACAACTAAATACTATCTAATACAAAAGAAGGGTCTTCAAAGTCAGAAAGACCTGCAATTAAATCTCAGCTCTGCTATTTTTGAACATGTTTCTTGACCAGTCTCTCTCTCTCTCTCTCTCTCTCTCTATATATATATATATATATATATATATAT
>CAUYQS010069256.1:0-12339 GCA_963574585.1 Otolemur crassicaudatus | reverse complement strand
AAAGATCTACTATAATAAAGGGTGATTGGGTGCTGTGTCTCTGGATCATTCCTCAATGCCTGGCTGGAAAAGACAGAATGCTGACCTTGAAGGTCTGAGGTCAGTGATAGGAACAGGCCCAGAGGCTATGGGGGCTCCAGGTAGGGTCCCCTAACCCTAAGAGAAGGGAAACTAGGGAAGGCTTTGGAGACAGAGGCCATGAAGATATTTTTAAGTGAAGAAAATGGATGAAGCTGCATCATGCCCTACTCTCACAAACACGGTGAAAGTCTCCACCTTCATCTTGACTGTAGAAATAAAAATCTGTGTACAGAGCTTGTTGACTCACAAGTCCTCATTCTACCTGATGAGATAACACTCCCTCATTTAAAAGCCTGTTAAACAAAATAAATATGTTCTTGGTACAGAATGCGTTGTGGTTTAGTGACTCAACTCTCGGTGCTGAGAGCTTCAGCCAGTGGCACAAGAAAAGACTTGTTTGTAACATGCCTGACCAAAAAAAGAAGAAGAAACCACAACCATTTATTTTGTACCCACTGAGCACAGGTTATAGGGATAGAATGGGACATGATTCTTAGCTCCCCCCAAACCTATCATTGAATCGAGCAGTGGATAAATGTTCACAGAAAACCTAATATGAACATTTAGAAAATAAGACCAGGTTGAACCATGCGAAGTCGCTGTATTTGACTGGTTTTGACCTACAAGAAAAGTATTTCCTCATGTTTCCTAATGTTCAGCCTCGGAGTTGAAAGCCGTTGTTGTACTCACCTGTATCTTTCAGCCCCTCTAGGTGAAGCGCTGTGCTCCAGGCCTGTGCTGAGCCTGCTGCCGGGCGCTGCCAGGCTGTCCCTGCCTCCTGCCTCCGCTCTCTCCCTCCTCAGCAGCTTTGGTTCAACATGTGGGATTTCCCTTCCTCCTAAGCACATCCTCAGCTTACTTGGACTATTATCCTCTCTTCCTCTCTCTTTCTAATCTTGGCAGGGAAGAGCTCTCCTTCCCCTCCCTTCCCTTCCACTTTCTTTGTTTCTTTCCAGCTTTTGTTGCTCCGTCCATTCCCCTGTCAGCCGTCACCTTTAGTTGATGGCCGTAAGGCTAGTTAGGAACGTGTCTGCATGGAGAAAAGGAAAAACCACGAGAAATGATAATAATCAACATCTGGTAGTCACAAAAGCCCTGTAAATTCATGTTACAATCTCTGCAAAATTCTTCAACCATCATCTCTTTCTGGTTGAACCCACTGTTTTTCAATAATCCAGTTCCTTTAAAAAGGAATAGTCTGCACTTGAGAAAAATGAACACAATTTCTCAGACTATTTTCTTGCTTTCTTATTCTTTTTTTAAACAAATACGGAAACAATTCTATGAGTCATGATGACATTCTCTTTTCTTTTTTTCCCTTCCCCAATGGTATTTTGGCTACACGAAATTGACTTTTAGGGGCTTCACTTGGAATCAAACCACCATTTATAATGTTGTATTTACAGAATAATCAATTACCATCAAGAAAAAGTTTTGGAACATGACTCTTTTGTAAATTGAGATTTCCTTTTAGCATAAAGTGAATAGCTAAGGGGTAAGGAAATAGCAGATTCATTCCAAACAGGGAAGTCTTGAAGGAAATGAATTTTGAAACTAGACTGGATGGAATTTGATAGCCAAAGATTGCCAAGAGGAGGCAAGAGTGAATTAGAAGGAAGTCCAGGCAAAATTAGTAGGAAGTCCCCATCAGTAGGAAGTGTAAATAATGAAATGAGTTATATGTAAGGGAAGGGCAAAGAGGTCTCTCTGACCTTGACTGAGAGTCTGAGGTGGGGGGAGTGCAGAATGAGTTTAGAGACGTGTTGGAGCAGCCTTTGGGTGGGGGTTTGAACTGAAATTTGGGGCTTTTTACCAGCACGGGTAAGGATGAGTTTATTAAGCTTGATGGAGAGTGAGGACACTGTGATAGCTTGTTCTTGCCTCTGCACCTTAGAGAATTTCTAGTCATGAGAGCTGAGATGTCACGTCAATCCATCTCTTATGGTCTATGGTCAGCAGATCTGTGTCCCTGGTGTGTTCCTGATACGCAATGAGTCTGAATTAGAAATCATTCTTTTCTTTTCTTTTTTCATTATGGACCTCATCTAACTGGATAGAAATAAGTGATTTTTTGGCTCGGCACCTGTGGCTCAAGTGGCTAAGGCGCCAGCCATGTACACCCAAGGTGGCGGGTTCGAATCCAGCCCAGAACCACCAAACAACAATGACGGCTGCAACCAAAAAATAGCCAGGTGTTGTGGTGGGCACCTGTGATTTTTAAAAGAAAGTAGTGATTTTTAAACAGAATTTTCCTTTGTAACATACTGCCAGTTAAAGACACTCACTGAACTCATTCATTCGGTATTTGATGACAATTCTTGTCACTGCAAAATCCTTAAGCAACTCTGGGCCCTTGTGAAGTTTACCCACCTGCAGCAGGTGGAAGGGAGAGGTCAAAGTTGTGATACAGACAATTATGCACTAATTACTGTTTTGCATTGATCATCAAATGACCAGCCGGTATTTGGAAACTGAGTGAGTGGAATATGATGAAACTGACAGTTATGAAAATTAATGTAAAAAACTAACTTCCAGGGTGGCGCCTGTAGCTCAAGGAGTAGGGCACCAGCCCCATGTGCTGGAGGTGGTGGGTTCAAACCTAGCCCTGGCCAAAAACTGCAAAAAAAAAAAAAAAAAAAAAACTAACTTCCATAAGAATTATTTTGAAAAACTGAAGAAAAGTAAACTCACCCTGATATTTGAAAATAAAATCTTTAGTTTTATATTATCATCAAATGTCCTGTACTGTTAACTGTCTTATTACATGTAGCAATGTTTTAGAGGTCTTGCAAACAACATTTAAAGACTCAGTTCTGACCTCCAGGTTTATAAAGATCTACAGACCACCACAGGGAAGAGGGTGTCGAGTGGAGCCATTAAACCTCTGAATTATGCCTATGAAAAAGTACAAAAAAGCTGAGAGTATCTGACCCATAGGAAAAGTAGGTATTGATGAATTCGAATAATATAGTAAATACTAAAAAGACTTAATACAAGAAAAAGTTATGCAACTTCTCTTGACATATTATTATTTCTAGAAATTCCGTGAAGTAATCATATTTGCAGCAATGCCAGTGTAGTAAAAGCTCAGGACTGATAAGCATCATTATCTGAGTGCCTACAAGGACTAACTAAGGCAGAAGGCATCAGTGCAAGGCTTTCTAGGGACACCAGAGTTTCAGAGACTCTTACTTCTTGTTGCTGGCATGAGTCGTTTTGGACTAATGAGCTAAGGTGGGGCAAAAGTAAATAGAATAGACATATGATGCATAGTAAAGATGCTATAAAGTCAACTTCAAAGTGTGTGACATCACCTTAGACTTCAGGAAAATAACAACAGACCGACCAGCCTTGCATGCAACCATCACGGTTAGGAGGAGGCACTTGTTAACCAAAGCTTTATACGGACACATTTGGTACAATCGCAAACAAGCTCTACAAGCAGCTGCTATCGTCCTGAATCGAACAGCTCTGCGGAAGGGGCTTTACTCCACTCGCCCAGGAAACTCTCATTGAGCATCTGTGATGTGGCAGGAGTTGTGATATCCTGTGGCAGAAACAAAAGAGAATCATACACACAGCTTCGTAAGGAGCTAACTCTCGAAGACAAGAGAAAGAACTACCAGCAATTATAATAAACAACCCTAAACACAGGGTGCGTAAGGGAGCTACGTTTGAAAAAGTAGACTGTGTCCAGAAGGTGGAGGCAGTCACGTGCCGGCCTGTGAGGTTGGGCTTTATTCTGTAGACGGCGCTGAGCCATCTCATGGCTTTCAGACAAGAGAGTGCAGTAAGAAGTTTGATCTATTTGTAAAGCTAGAATGGGTTAAAGGCTGCAGGAGAGACTCAGTAGCAGAGAACAACTGGAATCTCACTGAACCGAAGATATAATGAGGTCTAGAACTAGGACAGTGGTTGTCGGAACACACCTGAGCAGGCAGATGTCCTGAGGTGAAGTGGAAGCAGCGGTTTCGTACATTTATACCTGCGGCCCCAGGACTCCCGCCTCTAACAGAGTTGCCGTAGTTTATATCCATTTAACAATGTAAATAGGAAAACAATGCAAATAGGGAAAGATCAGAAAACTAAAGGAACCGTAGTGTGCTAAGGCCAGAGAAACAGTTGCCTTACGGAAATATACATTCACAAGGTTCTATATAATTACTGAAATTGATTCATGGTCAGTCAACATTCTGATACATGGACCACATTGTCCAAAAGACAACAGACAAAAAAAAAGAAAAGCTTTTCTTGGTACTCAGGAAGGAGAGAAATTTCTCCTGTCAGTCCCCAGGAGGGGACGTTAAGTGAGATGGCCGCTCATATCCTGCTCATTTTCCCTGCAGTGTGTCCAAAGAGCCTGTGTGGCTGCACCTTGTGGTGTCCCTCAAAGCAAGCTCAAGTGTGGTGACAAAGGGCCCCTTGTCATGATGGCCTTTGTCACCAGTGATCAGAGGTAGGTTGGTTGGAAAAAGAGGGCTCAGGGTAACACCACGGAGTTGCTCCTGGTGATTTGGGGGTGATCTCTCTACCCCTGCACCTATAACCATATCCTGCCAGACACCCTACTCCCTGCCTGCTCTGTGGTACTGTCAATGGTTTGTTTTGTGTTACAGAGGATGGAATTGAAAATGCTCTCTCTTGCATTATTAATTTGTTATTTATGAGCTTAGTAAGGTCATCTGTCTTTCCTTGGGGAGTATATATGCCACTGAAAGAAAAGCTACATTTTCTTTCTTCTGCCATTAAATTATAGGAATTTGGGTCCCCTTAAAAGGAAAATTTCAGCAATTGAAAAGCCTTCTCTTGTATTTTAATAAATGGAAGCTAAACTTGTCCAACTTGAATGTTACTAAGAGAAGCTGAAAATAAAAAATGCCACCATCTTCAGCCCCTTTGAATGAGAGCATGTGCAAGCGTGCGTGAAACATGAGACTCCGAGGGCCCTGAGCCCTTCCTCAAGGCACAGACCTCACTTCCTCAGTTCTCCAGGGTTACAGGCAACGTAACCCTGGTTGCTTGGGGGAACCCTTCGCCTCTGCTTCTCTGTGCTCCTGCCCAGAATGAGATCATTCCTTCCTCTGGGACCAGTGCTAATAAGCCTTGCTGAGCCTTGCTAAGCTCAGCCTGGTATTCTGTTAACCATGTGGAGTGATCCCAAAGGACCAAAATCAACATACCCGCGTTTTATTGGTGCTGAGATAGCTTGTTTAACTTTGCAGACTCTGTAGCACCCAAAGCCTAGATTTCACAAGATGGAAGAATTAGGGCAAAGGGCCCCAGACTTTGTTGGGGAGATGATTTTTCATTCCATTGGTCAGATGCAGGGAGAGCTTAGACATTTCTGCACCACCCAACACATTAGGAGATGGCTCCCAGACTTGATGCTGCCTTTCAAAACTTCAGAGTAGAGGCTGACCAAGGAGTGTTATTTTCTACAAAATCATTATTAAAATTTTGGGAGGAAATTGGCCTAGGGAGGGGTACACTGCCTAACACACCACCAAAAAAGTTGAATAGAGTGATATTCTTCTGCAACCACTAGATGGCAGAGTTTCTGCATTCTAGTACACTTTGCTGCCACTAAATACTTGAATGAATGATGTATTCCTTATATAGCTAAAACTTTGAGGATGTTTTGTATTTTTAAACTTGAATGAACATAGAAAATCATATTCATTTTCCCACTCAACTGAGAATTTTGTGATCACGAAACTCAGCTGCTGAGCATTTGAAATTAGTCTCTAAACTAGGAGTTGGGTGGGTTCTCTACTGCTCTTAGTAATTGGCCATGTGACCTTGAACAATGAGTACCTCTGGGCCTCAGTGAACTCATCTGCAAAACAAGATGGTTGGGTCATTAGATTACCTCTAAGATATCTTCCAACTCATTGTCATTCCTGTATCATTTCATGTTTGAGCTTGATAAGTACTCTAACTCCAAGTACCATCCACATGATCCCTTACATGATTCAGGAACTGTCAAGTGACATTCATATGCACAACTCAAATAGCTGATACTCACTGAGCACCTCCTATGTGCCAGTTCCAGGCTAAGCATTTTATGAGTTTCACCTAATTTAATTCTCATAACACTTTATTACCCTCATTTTGCCGATGAGGAAACGGAGGCTTAGAGGAGTTAAGTGGCTAGCTCAAGATCACACAGGTAATGGACAGGCTGGTATGGCTGAAATTCATGTGCATACATTGCTATATTTCACCCTTTATTCAGCTGAGAAAAATATAAATTTGAAGGTAACATTGCTTTGGAAAGGAAAACCTATTCTGTAAATCTCAAACCTTTGGTTTTGTAAGAGCAATAGAGTTTGGGGATTTTTCTTTTTTCTAGAGATGGGACAGATTTACATGGCTCCGTCCTCACATGGTCAGTGGATGCCTCTTCGTAAGCCGGGGCGTAGGAACCTGGCTTCCAGTCGCATGCACAGGAGTCACCAGCAGGCTCAATGCTCTGTCAGTCACATAGTTTTCTCAGGGACAACGTCTCTTCAAATCTGCAACATGGTGACTACACGAGGGGCCTTTTTGGGGTTAGAATTATCTGACGGTGTGTGTCCGTAATCTAATACGGTGTGTAATGTCAGCAGGATAGAGGTTGCTCAGTAAATGCTCTCTCTCTAGCATTTCTAGTAAGGAAATACTATGCAGACAGACTATTTATTAGCGCTGTTTGTTGGTGAGTTAAGTTTTCTCCTTCTTTTGTAGCCAGGAAACCTATGCAGGCTTACAAGCAATGTTTTAATTCTGTAGTACCTGGTGTTTTAAGCTCTCGTGAGGAGATATAGTAACTCAAGGCAGAAGGAGGCATCTTTTGGTAGCTTTCAAATCACATCTGAGGCTCAGTACAACACAGTAATAATTCTTTGGATAGACAATAGATGGCGGTACAGCATCAATTCATACCCTGTAGCTAAAACTAGACGTTTATTTTTATGCCACATTTTATTATTTTGCATGTACAGTATCTCTAAAACAAGGATGATTGGATAAAGAAACTTCTTTAACTTTTATTTGACTTGCGTTATATTGGATTACACATGTCAAAATGCTTGAGATACAACCTGATGGGACAGATCAACGTTAGGAAAACCTGAAGTTAAGCTTACAGGGACTGTAGAGAGCCCCTAGCACTGTACATTTTGAAAAAGTGAGACATTTTGCCCTTTTTATTAATGAGAGCTCCTCAAATTCTATAAGCTTCGGGTATTACAAAACTTAGATTTGTCTGAGAATCGGCATGTAGCTCTTTTAACTTAGAAAAAGGAAAACAGGGCCAGGCGTGGTGGCTCACACCTGTCATCCTAGCACTCCTGGAGGCTGAGGAGGGTGGATCGCCTGAGCTCCAGCATTGAAGACCAAGCTAAGCAAGGGTGAGCTAGGCACCACCACCACCACCACCACCACCCACCCCCATCTCTACTAAAAAAATAGAAAAAAAGTAGCCAGGCCTTTTGGCAGGCACCTTGGGAGGCTGAAGCAAGAGGATCACTTGAGCATAGGAGTTTGAGGTTGCTGTGAGCTATGATGCCAGGGCACTCTACCCAGGGAGACAGTGACTCTGTCTCAAAAAACAATACTAATAATAAATAATAAATAAATAAATATTTTTATAAAGAAAAAGGAAAACAATCTTGCCATAATTTTGCTCAAACTTAATCTCCAGTGAGAAGGGCAATCTGTTTTTTTGTTGTTGTTGTTTTGGGTTTTTGTTTTTTCCTTTTTTATTGTTTGGGATTTATTGAGGGTACAAAGAATTAGGTTGCACTGATTGCATTAGGTAAAGTCCCTCTTATGGTAATCTGGTTTTTTATTTTTTATTTATTTTTTAAAATTTTTTTTGTTGAGACAGAGTCTCACTTTATTGCCCGTTGTAGAGTGCCATGGTGTCACAGCTCACAGCAACCTCCAACTCCTGGGTTTAGGAGATTCTCTTGCCTCAGCCTCCAGATTAGCTGGGACTACAGGCGCCCGCCAGAACGCCGGGCTATTTTTTTGTTGCAATTCGGCCGGGGCCGGGTTTGAACCCCCCACCCTCAGTATATGGGGCCAGCACCCTACTCACTGAGCCATAGGCACCGCCCACAATCTGGTTTTTTAAAGTAAACCAAATAAAAAGTAAATATAAAGAATAATCAAATGAACTGTCAAATGCCCCGTTTATTTATAAGTCTGAATAAAACCAAGTACAGTACTTAGCACTGGAACTCTCACTCAGGCAGTGTAATATCTATGCTAAAAAGGGGAGGTACGGAAGATTATGATTAGGGAATTGATAAATTATCCTCTGTCAACACTCCAGACCAATATGACATCATTTAGGGATTTTATTTTGCTTTATTTACCCAAGAAGTTATTGTCCTTAATAAGTGATCAATAGGCTTGGTACCCGTAGTACAGTGGTTACAGCGCCAGCCACATACACTGAGGCTGGTGGGTTCAAATCTGGCCCAGCCAGTTGAAATCAACAAAGACAACTGCAACAAAAAATAGCCAGGCCTTGTGGTGGGCGCCTGTAGTCCTAGCTACTGAGAGGCTGAGGCAGGAGAATCGCTTAAGCCCAAGAGTTTGAGGTTGCTGTGATGCCATCGCACTCTACTGAGGGCGACATAGTGAAACGCTGTTTTAAAAAAAAAAAACAATGTGACCAATAGTGACTATTCCCAAAGGAAACTGTACTTCCATTTACAAATCTTAAATTTCTCACCAGGGAACAATTGTGGACTTTCTTTTTTTTGTTTGTTTGTTTGTTTTTTAATTGTGGACTTTCTTATGACCACCTACAGCCTGCTCATCAGGAGTGAAACTAAAATGTACTGTTTGGAAAAGAAAAATCAGCCATCTTACACAATGGCCTTACCTGTTGCAAACATTTATTAAGGTTGCCTTTGAAGCTAGGGAGACTCACCTGTATTTAATTCACTATGTAATCATTATTCAGAATTGAAAATATTGCTGCCCAATCAGTGAGCCATTATGTGTACTAGGCCTGAGTATCCTTGAGTGGGGGAGTGGGTTTGCTTGTCTTTGTGTGCTTTGATATGGGACATGTGTAGTGAAATACCTAAAAAATGCTGAAAGAATGAACACTAGTTATTGTTACAAAGTTCAGGTAGAACCCAGAGACCAGGTTCAGCATGATTCCAAGTCTATTTTTTCTGTGTAGTACCTTGTGAAGGTTGTTTCAGGAGGCAAACTGATCCAGTAAGTTTGCTGTGAGCAGACGGTGTGTGTCTGACTCTCCTGGGGGGACAGAAAAATGATCCCAGGATGGCCTGGGCATCCAGGGTTGGGGGAGGAGCTGCCCCGGAGCTGTGCTCTGCTGGTAAAGCCCTCACAGCCCACGCAGCCCGTGGCCATGCCTCCCCCCAAATCGAGTTCTGGAGCAAACTGAAATAATGGCATCTGTGGTCAGGTGCCTGGATCTGGGTCACAAGGAAAGGGAAGTCAGCCAACACCTCGCCTTCTCCTCCTGTCCAAGGGAGGCAGGGGTTATTGGTGTGCCACAAACACTCAGCATTTCCTGTTTTGGAATTATGGTGAAGCCAGGACTTTCCCTGGGACTACTTGTCCTAGGCATTTCCTCCTCTGGCTATTGATAAACTAACCCTACCCCCGGTGTCATGTTTTTTCTGAATCTGGGAGATCATGTCCCCCAGCATATAGAACTGATTCCTGGATAGTAGGCTAAATAGAGTTAGTTTCTCCCCCAAGTCAGGAGGACAAGCATTGCTTTTGTAGTACAAAACTGGGAGGAAGACACAAAGAATTATGTTACTAATATGCCCTCACATTTTATATAGTGAAAAGAATAATGTTTTTTAAAACAAAGATATGCATGATAGAGTTGCCAAACTCTACCGATATATCATCTCCCTTGCTAATATTACCATATTGATTTATACCTTCCTCCCCCTCCAAAGTATTAGTGCTTTTTCCTATTTACTTTTTATCCTTGGCACATTGTAGAAATCCCACAAAAGCTTCTATTTCCTCTGTGAAACACTGAGGTTGTGAATTTTTAGTTCCCTTTCTGCTTCATTGGCAATCTTTATTCAAAGCTCCAAGTATTTTTATTCCTATGCTTAAGAAATCTGCCAATGCTCAGATGAATTATGAGGCTCCGCTGCAGATAACAGAGAGCACCCAACTCAAAATGCATTGAAGAATAGGGCATTTATTTATTTATTTATTTGTGGAGACAGAGCGTCACTTTATCGCCCTCAGTAGAGTACCGTGGCATCACACAGCTCATAGCAACCTCCAGCTCAATCGCGTAGGTGATTCTCTTGCCCCAGTCACCCCAGTAGTTGGGACTACAGGCGTCCGCCACAACACCCAGCTATTTTTTGGTTGCAGTTTGGCTGGGGCCGGGTTTGAACCTGCCACCCTGGGTATATGGGGCCAGTGCCCTACCCACTGAGCCACAGGTGCTGCCCCAAGAATAGGGCATTTATTATCTAACACAAAAACTCTAGAGATAGGGCAGGTCTGGGATTGGTTCATTCAGCTGCTTGGGAATGTATTCTAAGACTCAAGTTGCTCTCATGTCTCTGCCCTGCTTTCTCTTTAATCTAGTCTCCTTAATAACAGTTGCATAGCAATGGGGGGGGGATCAGGACAGTTTGTTTTCAAATGTCCCTGGCCCGGCTTCCCCCAACTGGTTGCAACTGTGAGCTAATGCACTTGTGGTCCCAGGAAGCCTATCATATTCCTCACATGTGGGCATGGCACTGGATTTCAGGGAAGAGGAACTATTTCTTCCTGTAAACCTTATTTTAAGAGATAGACCTTTCCCCAATTCCTTCAGCAGACACTCCTCGCATCTCATTGGTCAGAACTGTGTCAGATAATTAGGGCAAAGTATAAACACTCCAGAGGCTCAGGGAGACAAAATCAATGTGGTAATATCAGCAAGAGATAGTAAGGACACTTGTCTAACTTAGTTACTGGTGAGGGGATGGAGGCCATTTACGACCAGGGCTGGAAGCAGCTTCCCCTGAAGCATATGGTGGGTGCATAGCTGAACAAAATCAGGGTTATTAGCAAAGAAAATGTGTGTGTGTTGGGGGGAAGGAAAAATGGTAGGTTCAGAAAAAGGAGATGGTTCAGGGCAGGCAACCACCAGAGTTTGCTGGGAAACATTTTCTGCCTTCCTTAGTTTCTATTCTTTTAAGTCTGAGAAATAACCATCGTCCTGGGAACAGCCCTTTTCCCCTGGCGTAGGCTAGATCCTCCCCCTAACTGGGATTCCAACGTGGGGGAAACTTACAATTTTTTTTTTGATCATTTCTTTTTTTGTAAATTTCTTTTTTTTTTCTTTTTGTTCCATTTTTGTAATTTCTTTAAGAGCCATGACAATAGAGCAAACCGAAGCCAAAACCTGAAACTGGATTATCCGTCTATCCATGCGGTTATCAGTCTGCCTAGCTGTCCGTTGTTTTCTGTATAGGGAGAGTTTGAAAGGATTCAAAGTTAGCCACCTGGTGAGCTCATCCAAGTTTGTTTATATACTTGCTACAAGAGTACTGAATTATCTACACTGCTGTATAGGTTTTGAAGAATGCTTTGTTATTTGGGCTGACTGGAAATATACACAGAGAAATACACACTTTGGGTTTCTTGGGCTTTTAGGAGTCTTCACAGTTTATTTTTTTTAATTTAATTTAATTTATTTATTTATTTTGCAGTTTTCAGCCGGAGCTGGGTTTGAACACACCACCTCTGGCATATGGGCCCAGCGCCCTATTCCTTTGAGCCACAGTTTATTGACATGACTCTTTCCACTGTTCACAGAGCTCTGGAGGCAGCAGATGGAGGCCCCCTGGCTGGGGAGTCTCAGGAAGGCGCACTGCTGTGTGGGGAGTCCCAGTTCCTTTGCACCACCAGGGAGGCATCTGGTCCTTTCCCAACAGAGTCTGGAATGTGGAAAAAGGTAAAGCTTTGGCTCGGCACCTGTGGCTCAAGCGGCTAAGGGGCCAGCCACATACACCTAAGGTGGCGGGTTCGAATCCCCAGCCTGAGCTCGCCAAACAACAATGATGGCTGCAACCAAAAATTGGCCGGGCGTTGTGGTGGGTGCCTGTAGTCCCAGCTACTTGGGAGGCTGAGGCAGGAGACTCGCTTGAGCCCAGGAGTTGGAGGTTGCTGTGAGCTGTGAAGCCACGGCACTCTACCCAGGGGGATAGCTTGAGGCTCCGTCTAAAAAAAAAAAAAAAAAAAAGGTAAGGCTTTGTTTCC
>CAUYQS010069255.1:0-14896 GCA_963574585.1 Otolemur crassicaudatus | reverse complement strand
ATGGCTGCAACCAAAAAATAGCTGGGCATTGTGACGGGCACTTGTGGTCCCAGCTACTTGGGAGGCTGAGGCAGGAGACTCGCCTGAGCCCAGGAGTTGGAGGTTGCTGTGAGCTGTGATGCCACAGCACTCTACCCAGGGCAATAGCTTGAGGCTCTGTCTCAAAAAAAAAAAAATAATAATAATAGGTGCCAGAACCAACAGAAAACTAGAACCCTAAGTGCAGTCTTACGTGGTTAATTTAACCATTTAGCCTGACCTTGGTATCTCCTAACAAGGAGTTATACCTCAAAAAGTATTTAACTGAGTTCATTAGTGTTTTTGTTTTAAATCTATATTACCTCACCATTTTGCTGATTTTATTATTTTATCCCAGTCAGAACCATCTTTTGGCTGAAGTAAATAATGCAGTGGCTTTTTGCAAATCTTTTAGTTGGCTTCATGAGGATGAGAATTTTGTCACTTAATGTCTGTGACAGTAGTAGTAGTAAAGTAACTCAAAATAGAGGCCAGGGGAAAGAAGGCAGAAGGAGATGGTTTATGCCAGCTTCCTAGATGGGTTTGTGATCATTTTTAATAAAAGACTGGTATAGTACGACTTGAAAAGAAGATCAGAAGCCATGCATGGGAGGTGAAGGTGCCAACAAAAATGTTCTTTGCCGGTATGTTGAGTTTGGGTCTGAGGTTGCCATTACGACGCTAAGAAGGAAGGACGTGGATTCCTGTTGTGTCCAGTTATCAGCTGCCAAGGAGAGAAAAATCTCTAAACACAAAGTCAGGGCTCAGCGCCTGTGGCTCAAGTGGCTAAGGCGCCAGCCACATACACCTAAGGTGGCGGGTTCGAATCCCCAGCCCGGGCCCACCAAATAACAATGATGCTGCAACCAAAAAACAGCCGGGCGTTGTGGTGGGCACCTGTGGTCCCAGCTACTTGGGAGGCGGAGGCGGGAGACTTGCTTGAGCCCAGGAGTTGGAGGTTGCTGTGAGCTGTGAAGTCATAGTACTCTGCCCAGGGGGACAGCTTGAGGCTCTGCCTCAAAAAAAAAAAACAAAAAAAACAACAACAAAACACAAAGTCAGGAAGTCTCATCATTAAAGCTGGTGCAGTGGCACATGCCAGTGTAGCCAGTGGGACGCTGAGCAGGAGGATTGCGAGACCAGGAATACAAGCCCAGCCTGATGGGCAACATAGCTAGTGAGACTCTGTCTCTCTCTTTTTCCCTTTTTGAGACTTAATCTCTGTAAGAGATTAAGAGATCGTAGCAATGTGATCATAGTTCAACTGCAACCTCCTGGGCTCAAGCAAGCCTCTGGCCTCAGCCTCCTGAGTAGCTGAGACTACAGGTGCAAGCCTCCACACCCAGCTAATTTTTTAAAATTGAACTACAAAGTGAAAATGTCCAGTGTAAGTTTATCAAATGCATGCATTTGCTTCCATCATTTATTAAATACAAGTGACACACAAGAGTAGTTAATCCAGGATGTCCTTTGTTCAAGGAGCTGAAGTAATCTGTTAAGTCTGTAGCTTTATGAGAATCTGACTTACAGGCACAATTTATTGCGTAAAATTAACATTTTCATTAGATTCTAAAATAGTTTCCATTGGTCTTTGACTGGAGCTAACAAGTAGTCAGTTCAAGATTAAGCTCTCTAGTGAGAGCTTGAAGTGCAGATTTTAAGTGTTAAATGAAAAAGATCCCTTTCTGTGACACATGATGTGCAGATAGCAGAGTAGATGTGGCTTTGAAAATGGCAGGATTCAAAGGAGAGACCATTTTAAGTGTACCTCTTTGTCAGCACCTGAAGTATTCTAGTAAAACCTCTAAAGTTTCTCACTGTAAATTGTGTAAGCGGTGGAGGGCTGGAATATTGTCGACAGATGAAGATGCTAATGGAGCGGCACTTCTTCCAGCGGAGCATCCTGGGATGAGTTAGAAATCTAAAGTAGACAGGTACAGTAGCTCCCACCTGCCATTCCAGCTTTCTGGAAGGCCAAGGTAGGGAGATAAATTGAGGTCAGAAGTTTGAGACCAGCCTGAATAAGAGCAAGATCCAGTCTCTGGAAAAAAAAAAAAATTGAAAAAATTAGCTGGGTGTGGTGGCACAAACCTGAAGTTACAGCTACTCTGGAGGCGGAGCCAGAAGATCACTTGAGCCCAGGAATGTGAGGTTGCAATGAGCTATGATGCCACCACTGAACTCTAGCTCAGGTGACAGAGCTAGACTCTATCTCAAAAACCCTAGCAACTAGGATAGCAAAACCCATGAACAGCATGTACAACAAAAGTATTCATCGTTGGCAAGGTGCTCCCACAAATCCCCAAATACGAGCAGGTGGGGCCAAACCTCTTGCTAGAAATGAGCTGCATGATGGCATCTGTGCAGTCCGGCATCTGATGGATCTAGGAATTCTATACAGCAGGTACTCGAAGGCTCTGCAAGCCAGTTTGGGAGCAGTGGCTGGAACTAGAAGAGTCAACAGCAAGTGAGCACAAGGGATCCACGATAAACTCTATGAAGAGAAAAGAAATCCCTCTTTCCCCCTGAAAGAAAACAGGGCTTCTTAAAATGGCAGACTGCAAGTTTGTGATGGAAAATGTGTAAGATGAACCTGAAATAACTGTCACATCAGGCAACAAAAGCAAATCTTAAGTACAAGTCAATAAGGCATGGGAGTCAACTTGGAGATGCTCACACTGGCCAAAACTGGGACAGTTGAAACCATTGAGTATGTTTAAATCCACAAATTTATAATAATTTTAAACACACCCCTAAGTGGTCACTGTTGGAGGATACCAAGGCAACATTTCTATCCCCTTCCCCACTGATAAATAAAAGAATCAAGAATTAATCTTGTTTTCCCTATATGAATTATACCACCAGTTAGTAAATAGTAAATAAAATGAAGTTTCTCTGTAGAGAAGTGCTCCAACAAATGAAGAAATGATACAACTGGAATCTTACTGCAACCTGTGATGAATGAATGGATCTAGGCTCCTCATGGCAAAGAAAGAGAGCCAACAAAAGCCATTTATATACCTTCTGACCAAGAACAGTACTTCTTACAATAAAGCCTTGCCAAAAGAGATGGAATCTGTATAGATCCAACTGCCAATGTGTAGGCAATCTGAGGGCAGAGGGGAGGGATGGATTGGTGTGCTCATACCTAATGGGCACAACGGAAGGGTGTATGGCACACCTCCTGAGTATGGGACCACCATAGGGACTTTACCTAACAAATGCAAACATTGTAATCTAATCATCTGTACCCTCATATTAATCTGAAATTTAAAAAAAATCTGAGGATACAGAAACATTAAATGACATTAACCAACAAATTCTGGACTGGTAAGCTTTATAGGACAATTGATCCAGCCTTTTCAACAAATTTCAATTAGAGAAAGAAAAGCAGGCAAAACTAAACCATCGTGTGTTTAGGAAAGTATGGAGGTATGAGACTATAAGGGAAATGAAGGGATTGGTTACAAGAGTGTTTCTTATGGCAATTCATTAATCTATACATTTTTTGTTTTATGTAGGTGTTAAAATTTGTAATACAAATTTAAAGGCCTGTGTGTGTATCTGCAAGTATATAGCATTAGTCCCAATCTCCAGGATCACGGGATCAGTCTTAAAGGCCGTGCACCAAGACCAGTGTTTAAAATTAGGCTTTGAAGAATCTGGCTGCTAAAGCCTGATAGTCACTGCTGATGAACACAGACGTTATGCCCCAAGGACTGTCGCTGCTGCCTCTGAAAACAATGTGGCTGCCACCAGTGCCAAGACTCTTGCAAAGGTGGATATTGTGTCTGGGGTGGTTAAACCACTTGGTGAAATCCAGAGTATGTGTCTATGTCCCCAGGTGCCAGAGAAGTGGGGAAAAGAGAGAATCTCTTGTCTTCCACATCAATACTGGGAGGTGGCCTCTAAGATGGAGGATTAGGTACAAGGTGGACCAAAAGAGCCACAAATACTCAGTATGTCAACGGTGGACAAACTTTCCTGCACATTAGAGTCAGATGTCACGTGCTTTTAAAAATAGCACTGCCAGATGGCACCTGTGGCTCAAAGGAGTGGGGCGCTAGCCCCATGTGCCAAAGGTGGCGGGTTCAAAACCCAGCCCCGGCCAAAAACTCCAAAAACTCCAGAAAAAAAAAAAAAAATAGCACTGCCAAGGTTTGTGTCCTAGCCCAATTAAGACAGAATTTCTGGGTTGGTAATGGCTTTTTGTGTCTTAACTTCCTATGTGATTCTCATGTACAGTCAATTTCACAAACCAATGCCTAAATCCTGGCTACTCAAAGTGTCTTCTGGTCACCATGATTTGGATCATCTGGGAGCTTATTAAAAATGCAGAAGCTCTAATTCAAAATACTGCTTATAAAAAAAAATAAAAGAAATACAGAAGCTCAGCACAATTAGATTCTAAATCAACGCAAGAGCCCACTCCTGAGCAGGACAGTGGCTTCTCCCTTCATCTTACTAGGAAGAGCACTTTAGGCCTGCATTTCTGCTGGGGATTTATTGCATAATTTCTTTGTAGTATGAGGTATCTCTTTGTAAGTGTGTTGTGCTCAGGGACTCTGTCTAGTCCTTTTTGTGTCTTCACAGATTTTAGTGCATTTCTGCGTGTGCAGCAGGTGCTCAGGCTGCGTGGTGAGTCAACCAGGGACGTTCCTTAGTTCTCCCCCTCGCATTCAGCAGGGGGATGCATCGGCTTCCTTTCCCCCACCCTCAATTTCAGGCATTCACATTTGTATTTTTATTTAAAGGCAACGTCAATAGAAGTTTAAAGTTCAAGCCTGGATCTACTCTTACTATTTCCGGATATTGGGCAAATTGGTTGGCTCCTGCGGATTTCAGTGTCCTTTTCTCTATAGGAGGTGGACTAGAAAGCCAAATTCTAGTCTTATTCTACAATTCTGTGGTTCGCCTTGCAGGGTTAACCAAGACTCCAATTTCCCAGAGGTCGGCGGAGGGGCGTGTGAAGAACTATAAATTAAATGTAGAGTTACTGCGCCACCTTGTGCCCATTCCGGGGAGCGGCATCCAGCGTCCCAAGAGGCTTCCGTAAACCCACCAAGATGATGAATCCCAAAAGTTTCATTTTACAGGCACTGATACCATAGAAAAGGCCAGGCAGATGAAACAAATGAGCTAAAAATGGGGACTCATTAAAAGTTTGTACAAAAAACAATAGATTCCCGATTTCCTTCCCACCCCTTGCAGCCAAGAATTGCTGCCACCTCTCAAGGTTTATTGTTTGCAGAAACAGAACCATACAGGCTCCAGAATGGAGGAAACCAAGCGTGGGGAGAGGGGAAAGTGAGGTAGAAGATCAAAAACAAGGAATGATGGCCCTTCAGGTTCTTTCCTTCATGCTTTCCTCCCTTTCCAAACTTACATACCCAGGTAGAATATTAAGAAATTCTCCAGAAAACCTGGCCCAAGAGTTGACTGTAAGGACTGTCATGTCACATTGAAGTTCACCAACTAAAAGGCCAGCTTATTGCAAATTACTTTGAAGGCCTCCAGTCATGAGGACATGTGAACACACTTAAAATTTCCAATCAAAATATATGTGAATTAGGCAGCGCCTGTGGCTCAAAGGAGTAAGGCGCCAGCCCCATATGCTGGAGATGGTGGGTTCAAACCCAGCCCCAGCCAAAAATTACAAAAAAAATAAAAAATAAAATATATATATATATTTGAATCATTCAAACATAAAGGAATGTATACGAAAATTAATAAAAATCCACGTACCTGTCACCCAGATATTTGTGTTCAGATATAAAGTTATTCATGTTAACATAAAAGAGAAAACAAAACAACTAATAATCAGAAAAAGGAAATTTAAGGGAAAAACAGTGCAGAAAACCAAAGAGAAAGCCCAATTCACTTTAAGTAATATTATTAGATATGAGATGATATTGAATTCATAAATAATAAAATGCTATTTTAAAAGAATGAAATGGCTCGGCGCCTATAGCTCAACCGGCTAAGGCACCAGCCACGTACACCTAAGGTGGCGGGTTCGAATCCCCAGTCCGGACCCGCCAAACAACGATGGCTGCAACCAAAAAATAGCCAGGCGTTGTGGCGGGCGCCTGTGGTCCCAGCTGCTTGGGAGGCAGAGGCAGGAGACTTGCTTGAGCTCAGGAGTTGGAGGTTGCTGTGAGCTGTAATGCCACGGCACTCTGCCCAGGGGGACAGCTTGAGGCTCTGTCTCAAAAAAAAAAAAAAAATGAAATATAAAAGAGTCTCTAAAATAAAAACTGTCCACTGAAAGAAAAGATTAAAAAGAGAATTAGAAGAGGGTGATGCCTGTGGCTCAAAGGAGTAGGGCGCTAGCCCCATATGCTGGAGGTGGCAGGTTCAAACCCAGCCCCGGCCAGAAACTGCAAAAAAAAAAGAGGGGGGGGAATTGGAAGATAAAAGTCAAGGAAATCGCCTAGAAAGTAGTCACACAAGTCAAAAAGAAGAGATAGAAGAGATGAAAAAGGAGGGGAAATAGTAAGAAATATGCAGCCCCAATCCAAAGGCCAAAATTTGATTAATTGGAGTTTTATGAGAAGAAAATATGAAAGGAAGAGGAGAGTGTCATAGTTTGAATGAGTCCCTCACATTTCATGTGTTAGAAATCTAATCCTCAATGTGACAATATTAAGAGATGGGGCCTTTATTAGGTGATTAAGTCATGAGAACAGAGCCCCTGTGGAAGAGATGAGGGCCCTTATTAGAGGGCTCAAGGTTGAAAGGGAGCTCTGTCTTGTTCTCTCTTGCCCTTCTACCTTCCTCCTTGTGAGCAGGAGGGCCCTTATAAGGTCCCAGCACCTTGATCTTGGACTTGTGAGCCTTCAGAACTGTGAGGAGGTAAGTTTCTGTTTACAAATTCCTCTGGCTGGGGTATTCTGTTATAGCAGCAAAAAACAGGACTAAAACATAAAGTAATTATCAGAGAAAGAGCACAAGAAAACTTGCCAGAATTGAGGGACATTAGTCTCAAGATTGAAAGAGTCAAGCCCAACCTCCCGCCCCAATTTCCTGCACCAGGAAACATCTTCACGACATATTAGAACTCCAAGGGTAAAAGAAAAGATTTTTTTAGAAAAGCATCCAAAGGGGAAAAATAGAATCCATAATTTGAATGATATAGTTTTCTATACTCATTCAAATTACCTGTTGGCTCGGCGCCTGTGGCTCAAGTGGCTAAGGCACCAGCCACATACACCTAAGGTGGCAGGTTCGAATCCAGCCTGGGCTCACCAAACAACAATGACGGCTGCAACCAAAAAATAGCAGGGCGTTGTGGCCAGTGCCTGTGATCCCAGCTACTTGGGAGGTTGAGGCAAGAGAATCATTTGAGCCCAGGAGTTGGAGGTTGCTGTGAGCTGTGGTGCCAGGGCATTCTACCCAGGGGGACAGCTTGAGGCTCTGTCCCCAAAACAAAACAAAACAAAACAAATTACCTGTCAAAAGCGAACATAAAATAAGTTATCTATTCAGATATGCAAACATGCATTTTTCCTCCTTGCTCCCCTTTTCAGGAATCTACTCTAGCAAAATGAAAGAGTACATCAAGAAAGAGGGAAGCCTGAGACTCAGAGACACATGTGCCTGCCCTGGAGGGCTGTGTAGCAACCTGTCCGGAGTGAAACAGGAGGACGTGGGCTGCAGGAAAACCACTGGGAGAAATAATATTAACAGGTGTGTGACATGGCTGGTGACCATGTAAAAATAAGGATAAGAAACAGAAAGCCAGGTGTTTATGTCAGCTGGGGATCAAGCTCTCTGAGAGCCAGAATAAAAATCCCATGTGCCTAATTGTTCCTGGCACATGGTAGGTGCCAAATAAATATCGTTAAATGAATGAATGAAAGAAAGCATGAGTGAGATTTGATCAAGCTTCAAACTCATGCTTTAAGCCAGGTGATCCCACAGAGCAGCTAACCTGAGCTCCCCTCCTCTACCACAGGCATGCAGAATTGCAGCATCAGTATAATTTTGAATATATAGCTTAGCTCTCGAGCAGGTAAAGACAATCTGAGGGACAAATCGGTCACTTAGACATCATTTTTGTCTTGTTTTGTTCTTATTTTTGATGTATAAAGAGCCATACATAAGTGTATACACCTTCGTGTGTATAACAGGTCTGCCTCCTGCCTTGCCTCCAGCTCTCAACACGGTGAACTAGAAGCTTCTATCTCATTTGGGAGAATGAGATAGAAATGGAAGTCCTTCAAATGTAACCTATTGCTTCTGTTCCCACTCTGACTCAAACAGGCCAGGCATGCTCTGCCTCAGGGCCTTTGTACTTGCTGTCCTTCCGTTTGAGACACTCATTCACCATGAAGCAGAATGGCTCACACTCTCATTTCCTTCTGGTCTCTGGTCAAATGTCTTCTTTTTTTCTTTTGGAGACATCTCACTCTGTTGCCCCAGGCTAGAGTACCATGGTGTCAGCCTAGCTCACAGCAACCTCAAACTGCTGGGCTCAAATGATCCTGAATGTCTCTTAGCGTGGAGGCCTTCCTTGGCCATGCGACATGAGACAGGAGCAGCATCCCCCAGCCCTGAATTCTCTATCTTTTTCACCTGGCTTTTTCCCCCTTGTCTGTACTGCCTACCACCATCAGACATATTACAATATGCTTATTTACTTTTCGGTCTGGCGGCAGCCATCAGGTGAGCCAAGATGGGTGCATACGAGTACATCCAGGAGCTGTGGAGGACGAAGCAGGCTGATGTGATGCGCTTTCTTCTGAGGGTCTGCTGCTGGCAGTACCGCCAGCTCTGTATGCTCTACACGGCTCCCTGCCCCAGCTGGCCGGATAAAGCGCGCAGACTGGGATACAAGGCTAAGCAAGGATATGCCATATACAGGATTCGTGTGCGCCGTGGTGGCCGCAAACACCCAGTTCCTAAGGGTGCAACCTATGGCAAGCCTGTGCATCATGGTGTTAACCAGCTAAAGTTTGCTCAAAGCCTTCAGTCTGTTGCTGAGGAGTGAGCTGGACGCCACTGGGGAGCTCTAAGAGTCCTGAATTCTTACTGAGTTGGTGAAGATTCGACGTACAATTTTTTGAGGTTATCCTCATTGATCCATTCCATAAAGCTATCAGAAGAAATCCTGACACCCAGTGGATCACCAGACCAGTCCACAAGCACAGGGAGATGCGTGGGCTGACATCTGCAGGCCGGAAGAGCCGTGGCCTTGGAAAGGGCCCTAAGTTCCACCACACTATTGGTGCTTCCCGCCGTGCAGCTTGGAGAAGGCCCAATACTCTCCAGCTCCACCGTTACCACAAATTTTAGTAATATTTGCAAAATTCATAACCTAATAAACAATTTAGGACAAAAAAATATGTTTATTTATTTGTTTACTGCCTGTCTCTATTAGGACGGAGTCTTCATGTGGGCAGGGACTCTTTCTGAATCACTGCTGGGTCTTCAGCACCTGGAACAGCAGCCACGGTGCCAAAGGCACTCAGGATCTGTTGAATGGACTACAGGATCCCGCCAGCCCCTACTTCCTCCTGGAAAATCCACACTGAGGAAAGGGGAAAACTAAGCAGACGTTCTTGCAGCATTTTCTCAGGATCGAGGATGGATTTCTTTTCTTTTTTTTTTTTTTTTTAAGAGAAATATTTTATTTATTTATTTATTTTGGTGGGGGCCGGGTTTGAACCTGCCACCTCTGGTATATGGGGCTGGCGTCCTACCCCTTTGAGCCACAGGTGCCGCCCTTGAGCCACAGGTGCCGCCCGAGGATGGATTTCTAGTGTCCCTAAACATGCTAACCTGAGCCCTCAAAGTAAAGAGACTATCAGTAGTGAAAACAAAGTGGTATGTGAGAACATACAAGGTGTATCTGCTACAGGATTTTCTTTGGTTTTTATTGTCAACATTAATTATATAACTTTGCAGTTTGCTCTACTCCTTTTTACTTAGTCATAGTTGAGATTGCCTTTTTGAAACCATGGTACAATTGGACTGGGCACAGTAGCTCCCGCCTGTAATCCTAGCATTTTGGGATTGCTTGAGGCCAGGAGTTAGAAACTAGCCTGAGCAAGAGTGAGATTCTTTCTCTACAAAAAAGACAAAAGGCTCGGCACCTGTGGCTCAAGTAGCTAAGACGCCAGCCACATACACCTAAGGTGGCAGGTTTGAATCCAGCCCAGACCCGCCAAATAACAATGATGGCTGCAACCAAAAAATAGCCGGGCATTGTGGCGGGCGCCTGTGTTCCCAGCTACTTGGGAGGCTGGGGCAGGAGACTCACTTGAGCCCAGGAGTTGGAGGTTACTGTGAGCTGTGAAGCCCCGGCACTGTACCCAGGGGGATAGCTTGAGGCTCTGTCTCCAAAAAAAAAAAAAAAGACAAAAATTAGCCAGGCATGGTGGTGAATGCTTGTATTCCCAGCTACTCAGGAGGCTGAGGCAAGAGGATAGCCCGAGCCCAAGAGTTTGAGGTTGCTGTGAGCTATGAGGATGACATGGCACTCTACACAGGGCAACAGAGTGACACTTTGTCTCAAAAAAAAAAAAAAATGAGGCAAAGAAAGGCTGGGTGTGGTGACTCATGCCTGTAATCTCCATACTTTTAGAGGCCACAGCAGGAGGATCTTTTGAGGACAGGAGTTCAAAACTAGCCTGGGTAACATATGAGAACCTGTCTCTACAGAAACTAAAAATTAACCAGGTATAGTGGTGTATGCCCATAGTCCTGAGCAGTGAGAAGTTTGTGGCCAGGAGATCAGGGCTGCAGTGAGCTATGACTATATCACTGCATTCCAGCCTGGGTGATAGAGTGAGACCTTGTCTCTAAAAGAGAAAAAAAGGCTGGGCTCAGTGGCTCATGCTGTGATTCTAGCACTCTGGGAGGCTGAGGTGGATGCATCACTTGGGCTTAGGATTTCTAAATGAGCCTAAGAAAGAATGAGACCCCGTCTCTACTAAAAATAGAAAAACTAACCAGCAAGAGGATCAATTGCCTGAGCCTAAGAGTTTGAGGTGGCTGTGAGCTAAGATGCCACAGCACTCTACCCAGGGCACAGACTGAGACTGTCTCAAAAATAAATAAATAAATAAATAAATAAAAAGAGAAAGAAAGAAAGAAATGGGCACACTTATAACTTTGATTCAACTGTACAAAATCATTCTAGTTATAACCTTATAATATTCTGGAGTTTAAAAAAGTATAAAAATAGAAAGTTGGGTGGCACCTGTGGCTCAGTGGGTAGGGCACTGGCCCCATATACCGAGTGTGGCGGGTTCAAACCCAGCCCCGGTCAAACTGCAACAGAAAAATAGCCAGGCGTTGTGGGGGGCACCTGTAGTCCCAGCTACTCGGTGGGGTAGGGGGCGGGGCAGGGCTGAGGCAGGAGAATCACCTAAGCCCAAGAGCTGAAGGTTGCTGAGCTGTGATGCCACAGCACTCTACTGAGGGCAAGAAAGTGACACTCTGTTTCAAAAAAAAAAAGGAAAGAGACAAGAAAAGCCCATCCCACTCACCAGGTCAAAACACTCCTTGTGTTGTGTCTGCTCAGTCTAGAGGAGTGGGGCTGGAATTATTTTAAGATTTTCTGTTATTTGTAATGTTATCGAAAAATAAATTACTGACATTCACAAGGCAATAAGCTGCAAATAATAAGTTTGTTTTGTTTTCCTTTTATTTATTTATTTATTTTTTTAGAGACCTTCGGTAGAGTGCTGTTGCGGCACAACTCACAGCAACCTCCAACTCCTGGGCTTAAGTGATTCTCTTGTCTCAGCCTCCTGAATAGCTGGGACTACAGGCACCTGTCACAATGCCTGGCTGTTTTCTTTTTTGTTGTTGTTGCAGTTTGGCTGGGGCTGGGTTTGAACATGCCACACTTGGTATATGGGGCCGGTGCACTACTGAGCCACAGGCACTGCTCATTGTTTTCCTTTTAAAATGGAATTTTTTTTCTTTTTGAGACAGAGGCTCACTATATTGCCCTCAGTAGAGTGCTGGGGCGTCTCAGCTCACAGCAACCTCAAACTCTTGGGCTTAAGCAATTCTCTTGTGTCAGTCTCCCAAGTAGCTGGGACTACAGGTGCCCGCCACAATGCCTGGCTATTTTTTTGTTATAGTTGTCATTGTTGTTTAGCAGGCCCGGGCCAGATTTGAACCTGCCAGCCCCAGTGTATGTGGCTAGCTTCCTAACCACTGAGCTATAGGCGCAAAAAAATGGAATTATTTTACTTTATTTATTTATTTTTTTGAGACAGAGCCTCAAGCTGTTGCCCTGGGTAGAGTGCTGTGGCATCACAACTCACAGCAATCTCCAACTCCTGGGTTCAAGCGAGTCTCCTGTCTTCACCTCCCAAGTAGCTGGGACTACAGGCACCCGTCACAACGCCCGGCTATTTTTTGGTTGCAGCCATCATAGTTGTTTGGAGGGCCCGGGGCTAGATTCCAACCCACCAGCTCAGGTGTATGTGGCTGGCGCCTTAGCCGCTTGAACCACAGGTGCCAAGCCGGAATTCTTAAAAAGAAAAAAAAGAGGCAGGAAAGGAAGAATAGGGGAACTGTTTCTATTGTTATCTAGAAATAGAAAATAGAAAACAATAATATAGTAATAGGAATAGAAGGAAACTTCCTCAATCTGATAAAGGTCATGTACAAAAAAACTCATAGCCTCAGCTAACATCATAGCCCATTCTGAATATTCACATGTTTTTAAGGTTGCTGATTTATCTCATCGAGATGACCCGTATGGCCAGGTGTGGTGGCTCATGCCCATAATCTTAGCACTCTGGGAGTCAGGTGGATGGATTGCTTGAGCTCAGGAGTTTGAGACCCATTTGAGCAAGAGTGAGAACCCATCTTTACTAAAATAGAAAAAAATGAGAAAAAATAGAAAAACTGAGTGTGGCGGTGGGAGCCTGCAGACCCAGCTACTTGCGTAGCTGAGGCAGGAGGACTGCTTTTGCCCAAGAGTTTGAGGTTGCTTTGGGTTATGATGATGCCATAGCACTCAACCTCAGAGTAACAGAGTGAGACTTTGTCCCCCCCACCAAAAAAAGAAGCTGACCATTAAGCAAATAAAACAACCAGAAGATAGACTATATATGGGCAGCAAAATATCCCTAAAATAAATAAGACCCACATGTTGGTTAACCTGGGGTATGCACACTCAATTCCTCATATCCCTGGGACCTATTTCTGTTGCCCACTGCAGGCAACTGACATGGGGATAGTGTGACCACAAGTCCCACCGCCAACCCAAAAGCATCAGCTGACAGACATCTGACGTCACAGCCACAATTCTGAGTCTCTGTAATGCATAGACAGAGTCACTCAGCAGGGTCAATAATTATCTCAATCACATAGCCTGTAAATTGTCTGAAAGGAATAGAAAACACAGTTGGAACAAAATGTTGAAACTATGTCCTTGGTAATTAATGTGATTGTGAATAAAATGAAAGACCACTCCAAACCAATCAAAAGGTTATGTATGTTCAGTGCAAGTAACAAATGCTTAAATTTGAAATAAACAGGAACTGAAAGAATTTATTTTCTCTGAGAAACTCAGGATGAATGGGGGGAAAGGTAGTTTGCCTGCCTGGCTGCCTGCTGTGAGGACCCACTACCCCCACATACCTTCATCTTGGTGCCTGTTTCCTAGTGACTGTGCCCAACAGTGGGAACAGCCTTTGCTCCAGCAGGGACAGGCTTTGCTGTGAGGCCGGGCTGCTTCCCCTGGTGGGCAGCAAAATTCCTAGTTGGAGAATATCCAACTATTGATGCGAAAGCAGGGCAGGGTCTTAGATACCATCAAGTTCCATCCCCTCATTTTAAAAGGCAACTGGCTTTTAATGGTCAAACAAATGCCTCTGCACTTTAGAAAACTTTGGAAAATACTTTTTTTTTTTTTTTTCGAGACAGAGCCTCAAGCTGTCACCCTGGGCAGAGTGCCATGGCATCACAGCTCGCAGCAACCTCCAACTCCTGGGTTTAAGTGATTCTCCTGTCTCTGCCTCCCAAGTAGCTGGGTCCACAGGCGCCTGCCACAACGCCCGGCCATTTTTTTGTTGCAGTTGTCATTGTTGTTTGGCAGGCCCGGGCCGGATTTGAACACACCAGCTCAGGTGTATGTGGCTGGTGCCTTAGCCACTTGAGCCACAGGCACTAAGCCAACTTTGGAAAATATTTAAAAAGCAGCCAGGTGGTTTTAGCCCACCCAGGGACACCAAAAAAAAAAAAAAAAGGAGCCAGGTGTCGTAGCTCATACCTGTAATTCCGCACTTTGGGAGGCCAGTGCAGGAGGATTATTTGAGGCCAGAAGTTTGAGCCTGGCCAACATAGTACAGATTGTTTCTCTACAAAAATTAGCCAGGTGTCATGACAGGCACCTTAAGTTCCAGCTACTCAGGAGACGGAGGCAGGAGGATCCCTCAATACCGGGAGTGTGAGGCTGCAGGGAACTATGATGACACTGCACTCTAGCCCTGCCAACAGACCCTGTCTCCAAAAAAAAAAAAAAAAAAAAAAAAAGAACGTCAGCCATGTGTTGATAAGTATTGAAACTTGGAGTCAAGTACATGGGAATTTATAATGATATTGTCTTTAGTTGTGTTTATGTCTAGAATTTTTTGAAATGAAAAGTTAAATGCAATATTCCCTAGGATTCGCAAACGTTTCCTGGCCTCCCCTGGTTTGTGAGCACAGAAAAGGTCATCTGTCCCCTAGATGGGGCGTTTTCCACAGTGGATCATTACAGAAGTTGTTTTTTTTTTTTTTTTTTTTTGAGACAGAGCCTCAAGCTGTCCCCCTGGGTAGAGTGCCGTGGCATAGCTCACAGCAACCTCCAACTCCTGGGCTCAAGCGAGTCTCCTGCCTCCGCCTCCCAAGTAGCTGGGACCACAGG